>JAFVLL020038686.1:0-22482 GCA_021397915.2 Tor tambroides
TATTATTCATCACCTGTAGATGGTGCTGAAGTTTTCTTTCAATCAAGAGAGAGAGAGCGAGAAAGAAAAGAAGAGAAAGTGAAAGACAAAGCACATAAGTCATCTACTAGAAGACTCAGCACGCACTTGTCTAGGAGTGTTAATGTTGTTTACAGGTGTCCGGCCTTGACAGCTAGATGCACACACGCGCACACACACACACACACACACACATCACTAGGTATAACCAAATCAGTCTTTCACATCAGAGACTCCAATAACTGCAGCTCAGAAAGTTCTACACTAGTTACGTCAATACAAATCCTTCCAGTTTTCAGTACTTGAATCGCCTGACACATTATATTGGAGTGCAAACTGCATATTTACACATGGATAAAAATCTTTTTAAGTAAAGGAACAAAAGAAATGCTGTCAGTATCCTAAAGTGTGTTTTAAATGTCTATCCTTTATTCAATAATCATTCTACAGTCTCCTTCTCCAGTGACCTTTATGCTGCACTCCTGTCCTCACCATGATATGCTGTTAGATTCAATGATAGCAGGTAATTTTCACCAAACAATGTTTCACTCGTATGCCTCGGGCACAGTCTTGCTCAACCTTTATTGCTCTTTTCTGTCCTGCGGTGGCAGTGTGAGGCAAAGAAGGACAATATATCTCAGTTTGTAATAATATACCTACTTTTTGAAAAAACTGTAACCTTGTTTGAAGAAATTAACACTGATTCATAGAACAAAACATGACCCACAACTGTCTTCAGTAGTTTTTAAAATAGTAACTTTTCCACTTGGAAATCATTAGAATATTCTTGAAACAAATTGTTTTTCAATTTATTTTATCCATTTATTCTATTCCATGTATTTAGTTCCATTTATGACATTATCACTCACAAACATGTATCAAACAAATAATGAGATCATAGATCATATATATACTCAAATACTGTTACTAATATACCTTTTATAAGGTTACACAAATCTTGCCACGTTTTGTCAACACTGTCAGATATTTGTGTAATATATGCAAGTATATATGATGGGAAATATTATTTGCGATAATTATTGTTTATTTTGTCAAAACTTGAGGCTGTCAGCATAGTACAATTTTGTCTTATGTGTTGTAAAAATTCAATAGATGGAACTGAAACCTTTATCCTGTAGTCTCAAAGTATTGAAGTGACTGCATTGTTCTGTGAAGTGAACAAAAAAGGGAAACTGACGCAAAAGAGTAAATGTAACATTTTTAAAAAATCAGAATGAGAAAGAAAGAGGGTATAAGCACAGCAGGGAGCTGGACGACTAAATACATATTCACAGACAATGAATTTCATTTCTCCAAGCAGATGGAATGACCTAGAGAGAAGTATGGCAGTAATTGAAAGACACAATTACAATACAATGTGATGTACCTATATTAACCTTCAAACCAACACACATTGCCTTCGTGAGAGCTTGTTGCATGTAACGAAATTCCATAAAAAACTATATATTATGTTTTATATTAGGCTACATGTTATATTACATATTACATGTTTTACCCCAGTAAAAACTAGACTATAGAATTGTCCTTGGAAGATTATTTTTCACCACAGGAAACATGATATGTAAAAAGATTTTCACTGACATAAACATTTAACACCGACCAATGGTCGTGCATTTAAGGCCCTGCATTGAGTATAAGTGCACCTGATCTCACGGTCTATACAAAGTTTTCCTTGTTTATTGAGATAAGAGAGGCAAGCAGAGGCACATTGCTGCTGCTTTCCCTGTGTATTGATAGTATTGATTGGTTCATGGTGGTGGTCCGTCACACCCAATTGGGCAGAGGAATGACCAAAACAAGACATCTGTGGAGTTGCGCCCTGAAGAAATAAAGCATGGCATATGAGCATTTGTTCCCAGTAAACTTAGATCCAAAACCCAGACTTTTTGTTGGTGCTTTTAAAATGTTTTAGAAAATAAAGTACAGGCCCATGGTCCTGATTCATCCTTTGTATTCAGCCTGGATACAAAAGCGCTACTTGACAATGAACAGCATTTGTTAATGCAAAGAGTCTGTTACACCTTAGTGGGCAGTGAGTGGCTTGCAGAATCAGCTTATATAGCCTTGATAAAAGTTATTCAGTCTTATTTATTATTAGTTAGTTTTCACTGAAGAGGATTTGTCACCCATGGTCATTTGGTCCAAGCAAACCAAAGTAATCCATGACCCTTGACTTACTGGCATCTTGCTTAATTCACTGTAAACTACTTCAAAATTTTTAAAGCGCAGTGTGTACATGAAATGGTAATAATCATGTCTACGACCAATGCTGGATCGATTATGAACAATTAATGAACTGCTGTGTGCTGAGTGAATGCATTTCTAATGACAGAAATGTCTCAAACTGTAACTCCTAAGACAAAAGTCATGGCATTCAATGATTAGAAAGAGCATAAAATGTTCTGAATAATTGCATATAAATCTGTTGGCACCTGCAGCCTTGGTTATTTCAATGAGGCATAATTGCAAAGACAATATGAAAGCATTCATTGCTTCTGTCTTTCTTTCTTTCTTTCTTTCTTTCTTTCTTTCTTGATTGATTGATTGATTGAAGTAGGACTGATTGATTAACTGGTATCCCAGGATTTTTTTTTCTCAGGATTATTATTATTATTATTATTATTATTTTTTTTTTAGGTAGCATAAATTATTATTATTATTATTATTATTATTATTATACAATCATTTATTTTAATATCTGGATTTAGACTGTGCTGGCTCTAAATCCTGAGTAAAGATATAATTCACAAAAAAGGCCATACCTGGCTGAGTATTTTTTTTTCATGCTTCTATATACTGTAGAAAATTAGCTCAAAAGGGAATATCTATAAATAATTACAAATAATTATATTTAATTACAATTATTTACACTGCCTGCCAGTAGTAACTGTAGCAGAATTAAATTGCCATCGACCAATCTGTTCGTCCAGTGAACATTTAGTGTAATTTCATATCAACTCTAAGAAAGGATATTTTAATGGCAAAACAACCTTCTTACAGTAGCCTACTAATGCATTAGAGCATGTAGCTAGATCGGAATCGTAAAGGGACATTAATTTACAAGGCAGAATCAGAAACTCAAGTAATTTGTGCACAAGAGTTTTATTAACTAAACACTAACACAAACTAGTCTAACAAACAAACAAACATACATACACTCACGGGTACATACAAAAGGGGAGCAAAGTGGATGAAAGAAATCATTAGAAGAACAGGGAATGAAGCTATGGAAAAGGAGTCTGTTAACCTTTGAGTGAAACCATCAGCACCGTTTTTCATCGGGGTCTACAGCTTATACTAAACCTCTGTGTGTTTAGTCAAATGTACGATACTTGCATTGCCTTGGTCGTTGACGAACTTAGAGTGTCCTTAGAAGACTTCTAGCTCAGCATCCCCATCTTCTCAGAATCTAAAAGAAGCTAGACTGGAGGCAGGGCAGTGATGTGATTGCCTTTATCTTCTATCGAGGTCACACCTCTGGGGGATCAAAGAGCCAATGGTGTCTTGAACTTTTGGAGGGAAAGTTTACGACTCTTTGTCTCCAAGCATGGTAATTTGCATATGTAACTTGACTGGATGTTTGTATACAAACTATTAAAGATTCTTAGAACACTAATATGTTGCATAGGTATCAACATATAATATACACTCTCAATTAGATCATCCGAAGATGAATTGATAGAGACCAAACATGGTATAAGTGAGGTGATACTAACTAGTGATCTATCATAAGCACGCATAAAACAGTATACAATACACAAGAACAGTAATAATATACACAATGACCTGGGGGATATGCATGATAGGAAGGTCAAAGAAAGGTTTGTCTGTAAATGAATAGGGGAGAGTCCATTTCTATGGCATTGTGTGTCTTTCCTATGGGTAAATGAAGTGAGTGTTGCTCTGACTCGCATTCCTTTGAGCAATAAAACCAGTGTTATCAGGTGCTAGCCCTGGCAACTGAGCCTTTTGGGGTGTTAGTTGCTTTCGGGGGTTGTCCCCAGAACTCCAACACATAGCTGGCTTGCTGGTTTTAAAGATTATTTGTTAAATGTAGCAAATAATTTTGTCTGCTTAGTCCAGTCGTTACAATACCATAATTTAATGTTTAAAGACAAATTTCAGATTATTTCTACAGCTGTGATTCCCATGTAAAGGCATTTATGTTGCATCCTCCTGAACTTTCACAACTACCTTTGGAAATTTCTTTATTTTATCTAATCTGAAAAGGAAAAATACTGCTTATGATATTTACACTAATTAGGCTATTACAGTAAAACTGTGTAAAGCCACACAGATCAGCAGTCTGATGGCTGTAATTATGTAAACGATCCTCTCAGAACAGAGAACAGGCAATAACACCTTAAGCAAAGAGACAGAGGAGGAGAGAAACAGTTCATCTTTTATTCATTGCATCATGCCGGCTAACAGAATGTCTCAGTCTCACACAGACGATGAGCTTAAATAAAAAAGAGACAACACACTCTGCTTAAAACAGAAATAACAGCAACAGTGCACTTTAGCACACAGCCAGTGATATCATAGTTCATTCAGCATCATTTCATAATTTAGACTTATTTTGGAAAAGGAAGAAGATAGTATCTGAAAACACAGATAACAGCTATATGTGTTTAAACAGACCCAGCATTATATAGAAAAGTGGATAATTTCTTAACAACAACAGCAACAACATCCTCCATGCATGCCTGTAGAAAATTGAGCATGCGTCTAGAGTTCAATTCTTTAGTATAAAGCTGCTATCTGGTCTCTATCATCTTCCTCTTCCTTTCTCTCATCCACTGTTTATGTGGAACCTGAAGCAAGTTCACCGAAGTTGAATCTCCAGGGCGCTCTCTCAAAGTTCTGATGCAGTGATCTTTTAAAGGGCTATGCAAATGAAAGGACACTTGACTACGGCTCGCTGAGCACTAAAATTCACATTGCCAACATTTTAACAAGACAACCCTCATCCCAGAAAGTCCCTTGGTGATGAGCATTACGACAATGACAGGAGAATTTTCCAGGTGTTGCAATAATCTTCATCATCATGTCCTCTTCCTTAATCACTACCACCAGGCTTGATACTTTCTGCTTGACTAGGTGCTGATTGCAAGGGCAGAGTAAAACATGGAAGATGTATAATTGATCAATTTCAGCCCAACGGGAACAGGAGAGTTGTTGAAGGAATCAATAAGTAACAGGATAAGGGCTCTGGCCCTAGAGATGGCTTAAGTACCTTAGAAGTGAAAGAATAAAAGAGGAAAGTACAGGAGAGCCGTTTAAGAACAGAACAGAGTTCTTAGAGAAAAGTAACCCAATAACTCTCCATGGTGCAGTTTTCAAATCGAAAGATGATGTCTATTCTTACAAATATGTTGTATGTGGATACAAAAAAGTCTGATAAACTTCTGCCCACATCATTCATCCTGATGTATTCATTTAAAAATAATCCAATAATTTTCCATGGTGTAATTTTTAGGTCTTATATGTGGATAGAGATGGAGTTTTTGCCTCTGTAGTGGACATTATACTTTTGTGAATTTCTACGAGACCTCACATGTCACAGTTTTAAGCCTGGATGTCCTGTACAGAGCACATTCAGGGCTTTTTAGAGAAACCAAATGTTTAGAAGTTCCACCTTGACCACACCCTCTCCTAGGTCTTTAAAATGGCTAAAATTAATTTAGTGAAAAATTGTACATCCTTATGGAAATATGATTATATTTGGTAATTGTCATTTAAATCTGAATAATTTTCAAATTGTTTGTCATAAAGCAACATCTCAGGAAAATGTTATGCGTTTTCAAATCCAAAGATGGCTTTCTGTTATGAAACAGGACATCATTTCAGACATGTCCACTGTAGAGGACAGGACTAAAAGCATGTTTATTATGCATTTTGGGAGACACAACAATTGAATAGGAAAATAAATTATATATCAATATTCTTATTAAATATTAGATATTATTATAAACATCTGGCCAATTATTACTCCCATTATGACAATTCTTTTTTCAACATGCTGTCCCAACAGCAACACATTAATATGCAAATTAGATACAGTGTATAGGTACATGGGAAACCCAGTTTATGGGAATTTTTACACACATATTGCATAAAACAAAACGGTGAATCAAATCATTTTGTTATATATTTTATAACAGTTGAGAATCATCCTTAAAGTTTGGCTTAAAAAAATCCTGAAACCTAAAAATTGATTGGTGATTTAAAAAAAATCCCATTGTTTTTGCCTTTTTGATGTCTATTCATGCCATTTTAATTTTTTAGAAAAACTGAGTCCAAGTGTCCTCTACAGAGGACATAGAATAAAATATAATTTTTCAAAAATGTTATTATTTTATTTTTTTTAACATTTTTTTCTTATGCTCTAAACAGTGTAATGACATGAAAAAATGCTAAATTCACAAAGCTTCTTTTTTCTGGTTCTCAGGAGGTATATAAAAGATATTACATCATACTGGCTGTCTGTAAATAGCCAGTAGGCATGATTCATGAGCTTGAACATCACACTTTCTAGAAGTCATGAGTGATTTTATTTTTAACCAAGGAATATTTAAATGGATATACGCAAAAGCTATTTTAAATTACTGCAGTAAATTTTGTATGCATCAGTACACAAGAAAAAGACTCTGTATATATGCATATATGAATAAATCTGATAAAGTCATGCATGTACACACCCAGAGTAAACTTATCAGCATGCAATATGAGTTGAGTCAAAAGAGGCAGAGGCTCTATTTAAATGTCTGACTCTAGTGGCTTTGAGACTCAATATTGCATGTGATCTCTTTTCAGTCAGCACACACACACACACACACACACACACACACGTCCCACCAGCCTCATCTGTAGTCCTCTGTGACCAAAGTGTAGGAGAGAGTGAAGTGGAGAATTGAGAAAAACCGAGAGTGAGATAGACCGAGAGAAGTTGAAATGTTGTTTGATCATGAATAGCTTGGTCACTCAAAAGCGATATTCAAAAACTCAAGCCAGATGAACTGTTGTTTATTGCTCAAGTACATAGAGATTCAAAAACCAACAAATGAACTTATCAATCAAAAATCTGAAAAAACTTTGCATAAAAGAGAACATTCTTGTCTGTCTTTCCTATTTACAAGAATAGTTCATCCAGAAATTGTAAACAGTATTTACTCATGTTTTTCCAATCCCTTATCACTGTAAAACACAAATTCTGAACCATTCTGCTACTTGTTTCCATAATATTACAACAATGACTGATAAAAAACTATAGTGCTGACTTTACATTTCTGATGAAGAAATGAAACTCGGTTTTCATCTTTCTGTGTATGAAATGTATTAAAGCATAACCATTTTTTTTTTGTCTCAATGCTGCATTTTATGTCATTTAATTTATTTAGTCCACAAAAAGTGTCAAGTGGCCCATATTCCTTCAGTAGCAAATCTCATTGAGAAATAGTGAATGCAAGCGATGGAAAATATGATGTTCAACTTAAAAAAAAAAAAAATCAAACCAGATCATTTCCTCACCTGCTCACCTAAACCCAGCTAACCAACAAAACCAAACCTCCCCAAATTTAAAATAAATATGGAATAACACGTCAGTGTATCTACTTAAAGTGATCTGATTGAACACAACTGATTGGTTTATCAGCTGTGACAGATAGCTTTCTATGACTTTTGCAGTTGGCAGTAGAGATAAGCCTAATCACGTTCTGCAACATGCTAATCCTTCTCCACGCTGATGATCTGTCTGTTTTTCTCTGTCCTCACAGACAACCTCACTGAAAACAGCACTTCAGGTCGCTTTCAGATACATTGTGAAATAATGTTTGTCGTGATGTCCTGACATTTACCAACAAGATAGGAGATTACATGATAAAATTGTCTGAACCCTTACGATTGTCTGCATTTTCACACGAATGGCCTCAAAATTGTATTCTGATCTTAATCCCTGAAGACTTAAGAGAAGACAGAGAATGATGTGAACAGTTTATGTTTAGTGACTAATGGAAAACTATTTTTTGCATCCAAACAATTGTAGTTGATAAGACATGCATGGAGTTAGTGTTATTGGAACCATTTATTCATTTCCATTTAACATTTTATTTTCTGCAAGAGAACAAATTGAGGCAGAGCATGATAACATATCCCACAATATCAGTGCATACTGTTTATAGTCAACACACAATACCAACAGAATTTCAATCCACTGGCTTGTGCAGGCAATTGCAACAGATGGAAAGTAATAAGATGCCAAATAACAAGAAGGCAGTTACTAACTAGAAGTGGGAGTCCTTACAATGGGAATCCTCATACAAGTCAACATGTCAGTGACAACAGGGAATTAAGTGGAAAACAAAGACATGATTGTGATACACATTGCAGGTAAATGAAAAACAGAAATTCATGGCAACATGTTCGATTACGCTGGTAATTGGTGGACCATTCCAAAACACTTGTGCCTTCTTTCAAAATCTATGGATTTCTCTGTTGTCTCATGGGAATTGTAATAATCAAATGAAGCAAGCCATATAATTGCTATGGAATAATATGTATTGTGCAAAGTGATATGCAAATGAAAATAAGAATCCCTAACTACACAAACAATGCTAAACATTCTGGAACCCATGAATGACAATTCAAATTAGTTTTTATCGTCTCGAAGGCAACAGTGAGGAAAGACACATGTACGACTAGATGCATTTTGTGCTCCTGACTGAAGAATTGAGCATCATTTGGACAGAATGACCTCCTGTGTTTCAGTTCTGTTGGCCTGAGGCATAGTGGTGTCAGCTATATAGAGAGAAAAAGTCTGTGTGTGTGCTTGGCAGTTTGTCAAGGTACTCACTCTGCTGGCTCTAAGGTAAGTCAGTGTCACACAGAGTGAGTGGGTCAGCATAACACAGTGAAAATGCTGTGTGAGCTTGCTCTGAGAAACTCCGTATCACCATGACAACTACTGGATTTCTTCGAGATAATAAAAAAGAAAATATTCCAATGTGGCAGCTGCCATGTCGTTAACTACTACAATAAATGTCATTGTACAGCTTTAAAGCCACACCATGGTTAAGGTTTGGTGAGCTCAGTGGCGAGGCAGTAAAACAAGCTGGTACCTATGAGTCTGCGGTCTGGCAGTGAACTTATAAAACCTGTCATATCTTCATAGCTCACATTGACACCTCATTCGGCTATCGCTGTTACCTGCTGTGACGTGCTGACATGACTACCGCATGAACAGACGGCACAGATGGGAACTTTGTGTGTGCGTGTGTTAGTATGTGTGCTTTTTTGTGACTGCGCTCATGTGCGTGTGAAAGAAAGTCCTATGTGTGCTCGTGTGTCTTTTGTACAGTGTTACTGCGTCAACTTTTGAGCACTGACACTGCAGTTTTTCCAGTAAGGAGAGGTTCTGAAAAAAAAGAAGCAGGTTTGCCCTTGAACAACTCTATGAAATGTGTGGGGTGTATTTGCTTGAGCACAAAAGCTATTTATTCAGACACACGAGACACACATAAATGTACATAGAGATTCAAATACATACTGTATATCTTTGATATGCTATATATATATATAAATTGCAACTGATCTTGACAGCCAGTGATTAGTAAGCATTTTTGTGTATAAGAAAGAGCAGCTTTGATATCATATTCCATCTAGCCATCCATTCATTCTCCAAACCACTTGTCCTCTGTAGGGTCACGGGTGATATCATATACCGTAAGAAAAAAAAAAACATGTTTCAAATGCCATAAGGATGGCTATAATGAAGTTCGACTATATGATTTCTGCCTTAGCCTTTTCAGATAGATTGATGAAACATTCTATCAATAGCTGTCAAGATCGGTTGCCCTTTTTATATATAAAATATTTGCATTTTTTTTGCATTTAAAATTCTGAGGGGCGCCGATATATTCGTCCTAGAGAACAGCAGGAAGTCCAGTGCTTTCTTACTACTTCCATCTCAGCATTCCACATGCATCACTGCTCCATGAGTCTATAGCCCTAGGGAAACTGAGCAAACTAAAGCTATGGTAAATGGGACTTAAGCTGGTGCTTTAGTCTTGAACTTGAAGTGATTTTTTTTCACTGGGAAAGATTTACGTGACAGCTCACTGAACTATAGGATGAGTTTTAGTAGAGTTTTTAATTAGTTTAGTTGTCCAGTGTTTGATTTAAAGAGCTGTGCACTGATCCCCCGTTAATTTTGGAACAGTGCTTTAAAACACATTTTTATCCCACTGCTTAATTGATTAAAGATTGATTTCTTCTTCCCTACCCTATAAAATCGAACATCAGTAGGCCTACTAGCTAGGGAACATACAGTATAGGATGAAATCCATTCAAAGTAAGTATGACTTTTTTAAAATCCCTCAAAAAAATAATCTTCAGCTTTTATTAAGAACTGTAAGGATCACATGATCATAAATGGCAAATTTGCTTTCTCAAAGTACCTTCATATGTTTTCTTCACTACCAGCCTTGTTGAAGGACAATTCATGAAGGGACTTGCTTGCTTTCACTGGAACACGAAAACATTGTATTGAGCTCACGAGTGAACATGCAGACAGGTAAGGGGCTTGCACACCACATAGTTCTAGGAACTTAGTTCTGGGAACTAGCCAGCGTGGTTCATAGAGAACCAGTTAACCCTTCGGGCCATTCTCCTGGTTGCATTCACATTGGCAGCGGGAACTCTGAAGCGGCCGACAGCGAAGTCTTAGGCTACGTCTACATTAATCTGGATACATTTAAAAATGGCGTTTTAGTTTTAAAACGTTCTCCATCCACACTAGCACCAAAAGTTAAAGTTACATTATTGTAAATGCGTAAAGCCTCAGAAAAAGGTCACTGAGATGATACAGACAGAACACACATGATATGTTTTCATGCAATTCTTTGGTCAAGATCATTTTATTTCAGTGAATAGTGAGTAAAATATCTCACTATTCACTGAAGAGTCCAGGTCGCACTCATTCACCGTTGTATGTCTGATCTAAAATGCCACTGCCCTTGTGTTTTGCTGCAAACAGTAATCGTGAGTACATTTTCTGTCATCTGAGTGTACAGATTAACACATCTTTAGCAATAGTGTAAAAGGTAATAGCACATAACAGGCACAATACTGGTATAAACATGGATGTTCATTGGTGCATATGTGTCACACAACTAAACGTGTCAATGTTTTCAAAAGCCTCTGTTTTCACAGTCTACACTTCAACGGAAAAACGGCATTTTCAAATTTATCCACTTTAGAGAGTGTTTTCAAACCTTTTTTCTTGACAAAAACACCGTCTGAATGTGGACAGAGAAAAAGATGCTTTTTAAAACGAAAATGGATTAGCGTGGACAAGGCCTTTATTCACGGCATTTACTGTACAAATGTCAACAACCGGTGAATGGAGGATGCCCTGATCAGAGCAGTTTTTGTTGTGTCTCGCGGGTTTCATGATAACGGAGATGGAATGCAAACGCACAATTTACTCGATTTAAAGAGCATGAAAATCTGACTAAATCTCCTGTGACAACTTGTAGTGTTGTCATCGAGGCTGAGAAAAGAACACGATGCTGCAGAAAACAGGTAAATGTCATCATCACTGTTTTCCATGTTCGTGGAGTAAAAATTTTTACATGGCTTTTTAAAAATGTCAAGTAACCAGTGTTTTTTGTATACGTTTGGTCTATTAGCGTACACTTACGTCACAGGTAGTTTCTATAAAACTGTTTTATGGTACATTCAAGTCATGCACGCCACCACAAAGTCATAATCACCATTGGGGAGTTTGGGATTTTCTTATATTTTTTTCTTTAAGCAACGAACTGTATGAGTATCGGGGGCGTGTCAATGAGAAACATGGTGGAATCGATGGATGCAGCGATATTCCACAATATACTTACAGTATATATATTAAGCAGCTTGCTTTGTCAGGCTTTTTTATTTACAAAAAAACAAGCTGTTTGGATAAAATATGACAGGAAGTTTTTAAACGATATTGGCTATATAAATTAATTAAAAAATAATAAAAATGCAAAGCATACCTGCACATTCTTTGCTTTTTATTTTCTATAAGCAGAGTGTAAAAACCTTGCTGTATTTTTGTGTAATTTATTAAAAGAAGGTACACCACCATCTTGTGCCAACAAAAGTGACTTGAAAACACCTGGAATTGTAAACACAACTTACTATCTCCTAAATACGAACGTCCCAGGAGGACTTGAATGCAGCATAAGATCCTACTCTAAATTTAGTTCCCCCAAACTGCGTTCCTAGAATAAAACCATTCCTAGTTCCTGCAGAGTGAACATGCCAAAAAGCAGGTACTTCCTCTAATAGTTCTATTAACTACGAAAAGGTTCTTCTGGTGCGACATGACCTCCAAATTGTATTGTGCCCTGGTTTGTCTGTGATTTAAGAAAGATGCCTGACGAAAATGATTGACATCAAATATAAACAAGATGAAACACGATTCTTTTTTTATTGTTAATGCTCATTTGTTCATTTTGATGGATGATTAGAGAGACAAAATGCTTAAAGATGTTTGAAAGTATTACTGTCAGCCTCTGATCTCACTGATCAGAGAGAATACGAGAGAAAAGAAGAGGCTGTGATGAATTTATGAGAGAGAGTCTCTAAGCTGATAAAGAGACTGAGTGCATTTAGATACCTCTGAGATTTTGGTTCCCTTCCAAAATGTTATTTGGAAAGCTCAAACGATAACCTCAACAGACACACATACAGAGATGCACAGCTGTACACTGACATACACACATGCTCATTTCCATTAGCTGAACTCTTTCCTCAAAATACAGCAAAAGAAACTTCCTTACTACTGGCATTGAATATGTCAGAGTAGGAGACGCTTCAGTGTCATAATGTCTCTTGGATGGAGCATTGCACACTCAGTAATGGGGCATCTGCTCTGTCTACAGTCCCTGCAGTCATGAACTCAAGCACAGAAGGTCCTCTGAAGATCCGAGTGAACTTTGGAAATTTAGCAGGTGGTGAACAGGCTACTCAGAACGTCGTCAACATAAACTCAGATTAAAGAAAAAATGCCTGGAATCGTAAAACTATCTTCGTATGTATTTTACGAGGTGGCTAATTCGTACGAATTTGTACGACCTCACTTGTGCAATTTTGTACGATTTGAGTGACGGGTAGGTTCAGGGGCGGGGTTAGGTGTAGGTCATTCGTACAAATTCGTATGAATTGTGCAACTCATAAACCTCATAAAATTTGTACAAAATTGATTCTTACCTCTTTTTAACCTTAAAATCCAATAATGATAGACCTTTTTTGAATTTCCTTTGCTTATGACAGCAGTTATGTTCTCATTGAACATATTCATTGGTTATTGCAGGGAAGATTTGTTATTTTTGTGATCTTGAAATGTAATTATGACCTTTATAACAACGAAACACAGTGTTTGATATAGTTTCTGAGACATCTGTGCTATAAAAGATAGTAGTAAATATCCTAGAGGTACTTAGTGGGGTTGGAATTTAGGCTGTCATAAATAAAATTCTCTATGATATATAAAGAGGACAGTCATGTAGCTGACTAATGGCTAATTGTCAAGGGTAATCGCCTATCACCATGGTGGTTGGATGTATCATCACACCCTCAATGGATAAAATGACATTTACAGATTGTCTATTGTAGTGGACGCCAATCATCAGAGGTCCCATTAGGCCTTACAAATGTCCAAAATCCAATGTAACAACCAGAGGCTTACATCCATACACTTGTTTTGCCTCTTTTTCCCTGATGTGAACTTTTGAACTTTCCTCTAGGCTTGATACAGATACGCTCTCCTTTTTCAGACCAGATGCTGTCCAACTTAAATTATTCCATCTCATTCATTTGGGCTGTTGTTTCATCAACAAATTGTCTTTGTTTGTTTATCTGCTTCTTTCTCTCTCCCCTATGTTTGACCTCAGGCCCTAAGTAGTCATCAGTCAAACAGAAACAATAAATGGCTTTTGTAGCCTACAGGACCCAGTGCTTAGGCACACTTCTGCAACATTTCAAAAGCACAAATGTCATGTAACAAATGCATATGACAACAAAGACAGCGATACGTGAACGCATTAATATAACATAGCCACACTCTCCTTCAAAGAAAAGCTATGAGTTTGTGCTTTAAGGGGTTGTTAAACACTAAATGATGAAAAAATGCTTTCTGGCCTTGTTAAAATTCACAGGGGACTTTGTGATTAATGTGTGGGGTTGGGAAGTGAGAGAGCGCAATTGCACTGTGCTGATACGCTGCTTTAGCAGACATGACTCTCCACATGTTCCATAACATCTTTCATTTCAAGCACACTGGTACCCAAAAACCCAAAGACGTGCAGCTGCCCCATGCCAAATTTTTAAGTAGCAGTTGCTGAAATAAAAGCATTACAGATGGAGTCTATATAGGAAAGTCCTTACTTGGCAGGAATTTGTAATTTTGTCTGAACCAGGTCTGATAAAAATCTTTCAGTGTCAATTTTAAAGTGACCCTAAACAGGACATTCACTGAATCTGAAATGAGGCAATAGATTAAATATTGATGACCATGCATACTGTTCCAAATACCTTACTATTTCTGGCAATTTTTAACAATGAAATGATGGTCTATAGAATCAGCACAGCACCCTTTTTAAAATAGCATTGCTTAAATATGGTTCACTTTGAAAGAAGAGCTATTTTGTATGGAAGCCCATTTCTGCCACCGAATAAAAAAAAAAAAAAGGTAATTACGAGTTTTTATCTCACAATTCTGACTTTTATCTCGCAATTCTGTCTTATAAACTGAGATATAAACTATATAACATAAAGTCAGATAAAAACTGACAATTCTGACTTCTTTCCTTGCAATTCCGAGTTCGTATCTCGCAATTCTGACTTTTTTTTTCAGAATTGTAAAAACAGTGTATAAAGATATTTGTCAGAATTACGAGTTTATATCACGCAATTATGAGAAAAAAGTCAGAAGATCATAAATTTTGATCTTTTGATCAAAAATCAAATCAAATCAAATAAAAATGCAAATGATAATATGAAGAATCTCAGGTACATTTCTGTTTGGTTGGGTGAAATTATCATTCATCAACCCCCACATAAATGAAAAGTCTGACAAATAAATCAGATTATTAACACTGGTTATCTGCAATGTCCTGTTTGTCTTACTGTGAGATCAGGTCTCATTAAGAACTTCTTATTCACAGTATTTTTTCATGCATTTCATCTCTTACGCCTCCACATATCTACTTTGCCTTTGCATCACTTTGTTCTGCATCAGTTATCTCAGCCCCATTTTAACCGACATTTACAGATTGAGACAACCTATTAGAAATTAATTGAGTATATTAATTGAGCTTCAGGGAAATTAAGAGAGAAGGAGTTCTGGGCTGATGTCCAACACCAGATTCATATCTCTCTCACAGACTTTGGTTAGACAAGGCATCACCCAGAAGATTTAAGGAGCACTAGAATGCCATGATGCATTTTTCACTACTAAAAAAAAAAAAAAAAAATCAAAATGGACTGTTCAGTACTAAATCTCAGATGGGGTATAGACGAGAAAGAAGAAGATTTACTAGCACATGCTATTGATGGATCATGATGGTAAACTTCAGCATTGATTTTCATCACATAGTGATTTGCTGGATCTTTGGGATTTACAGTATGGCTTGTTCATAGCTGGTGAATTCTGTTCACACAAATTCATAGCTACAATTGAACAATTCCTCTGTTACACAATAGTGTTGAAGAACTCAATGTGACCTATGTGAAAGATAAAATGTGACTTTATGTTGAACTGCTGCTTTCTTGTAAAATGTCAGTGCCAAAGTTAATTGATTATTCTTTTAGTGCAACCCTCAATTGAACTTCATTTGTCGCCAGACTGATTCTGGGGCTAAATTTATGTGTTCAATTTATGGGTTTTGGAATGTGAAATGGAGGATTACATCAGTTTGTTGCTGCAAATCTTTATCAGGATAAAACAGTCAAGCAAGCATGAACTGGCAAGTCAGTCGGTCACATAATCCATTACAATTCACAGTTTTCAGACATTTCAGTGCTAAATAATGAGCGATGCTGCTTTATTGGAGCATTTGGCCAAATTTACATAGCAAAGCAAAGTAAACATGGGAATGTTAAAAGCTCTTATGTAGATAATCATCCAGAACAATTGTCTAAGAACTTTGATTCTACGTAAATGGCAAAGCGAAAACATGTTAAAAGTGGAATAAAAAAGAACAGCTTAACATATGAGTAATGCAAAAACCTGTGCCATTTTTACACCCACTGAGGTACTTGAAACACTAAAAATAAAACACAGTAGAAAACAAAACAAAACAAACCTCATTAACTGTTATCCACCAAACCCTCCAGGACTTATAATACATCCCTCTCATGATCCAGAGACAGTTATTACTGTAATACCAGGTGTAATCAGGGCCTGTGTGTCCCAACTGTCCTACTGCCCTTTCTTTCACTCATACAGATCGTCTCATCGCTCAGAGCAGCTATGATTCAAAGGCAAAGCACGCTGCCTATTCTCCCGAGTTTACTCTAGTGGAATCTGAAAACATAAAAGAATTGAGCGAGAAGGAAAAGAAGTGAGGAAAGTAAGAAATGAGGTTGTGCTATAGTACTGTGGCACACCAAACATGATGTAACCCAAAAGAACAATTATTCTGAAGAAGAATTAATATTGACATTTCAAAAAGCATGTCAACAAGTGACAACAATATATATATATATATATATATATATATATATATATATATACACACACACACAAATATGTACAAAAGTCCTGGAGAATGTACATATGTGGAAATCAAATATCGCCTAATAGGTAACATATAACAATATCACTATTGATATTGGGCAATAAATGTCATATATCACATTTCCGTATGGGCATGAACTCAAAACCTTAACAGCAAAGAGGCAAACAATCAATCAATCAATCAATCAATCAATCAATCAATCAATCAATCAATAGTTTTACATAACACATTGACCTTCAGTGTAAAATTGTAAAAGATCTGCAGAGCTAAACAGCTAAACAAAATCTAAAATTTATAGTAAACAATAAGGTATGAGAGGCTGTGCTGTATTATGAATTCAGCTATGACTTAATGGCTTTGTTATTCATGACGTGAAGTAGACA
Source organism: Tor tambroides (assembly GCA_021397915.2). Taxonomy (NCBI): domain Eukaryota; kingdom Metazoa; phylum Chordata; class Actinopteri; order Cypriniformes; family Cyprinidae; genus Tor; species Tor tambroides. The sequence continues at coordinate 17,210 of JAFVLL020038686.1, forward strand.
ATAAAACACAGCTATTGACCAATCAGCATCAAGAGCTCAAATGACCAGTTTTAAAATACTAAGAAAGTTTCGTAAAGTTTTCATGAATTTATGTGTGGTTAATTTTTTTTGAGTAAGCGACTGCTATTGGCAAGTGTGGAAAACAAAAGAAAGAAAGAAAGAAAGAAAGAAAGAAAGAAAGAAAGAAAGAAACAGAAGCCAGAATGATGTGTCATGTCTTGTACATCTGCTGTCAATTTGAATAACTGAATTACAATTAAATAACTCTTGGGTTTATGAATCTTCAGTGAGTCAGACATCAGGACGAAACCGCACATGTGGGACGCCTCATTTTGCTGTACAGATAAACCTAATTACTTTGCAACAATACACTGCTGTCGCAAAGTTATTATGTGGAATGTGCATACCATCATTTTAACTTTTTTTTAATCAGAATTTCAAAAGCTGAACACTTTCCTTTATGTGACTCTGAGTGCTGAATGGATCTATCTGAGCAGCAGGGTACTGGCTGATTATCACATTTGTGTGTTTTATGTGGATGCGTCAGCTGGCTCTGGCTAGAGGCTTTCGCAAAGTCTTGCATGTTTCGGCAGGTTGCTCTTCTGTGTTTATGCCACGTGATAGTGAGACATGAAAGGAGTTTTTACATAAATTGTTGTGTAGTAAATTTGTTTCACAATGAGGTGATAGAAGGGCAAGCTAATCTTCGTCAACAACAACTGCATATCTAAACGAACTATGTTGAAGTCATTAAAGCACTGCAAAATTCCTGGCTCTTTGTGGCCAGAAGAATAATGTCTATAAACCAAGCAGAAAATGCATTTATTCTGAATGCATTTGTTTGGAAAACCCTCACAGCACAAACATTTTTTGTCTTTTTACTGCTAAACTATTAACTAGGCTGGTATAGGGCTGGTATGGTTTACAAGAAAGCTAAAGAATTCAATATGCTCATTAGATATGTATTACTTTTAGAGGGTGTTGCATTTACTGTCTGAATCCATTCATGGAAAAACAAGTCTCACAGAGATTCAGCAAGCCTTACTTGTTTTTTGGGCATACAATTAAAATCAGTTAGGTCAAATGTTGTCTTGGACCCCACTGACTTTCATTGTATGACAAATTTTAAATGATAAGTTTCAAAATTCCTCAAAATATATTCCTTTGTGTTCTGCAGAAGAAATTAAATCGTACAGGTTTGAGACAACATGAGGTTAATTAAATGATGAGAAGAGTCTGAAAGAGGTTCAGCTCTCCAAGGCCATATAAACTATTTTCAAATTTACAAAGTCAAAATTAAATTAAATTATTTAATACCATACATATGTCTGTGTTTTCAATAGTTTGAATTTGCCACACATAAATGCCAAGTTCTGTTAAGAAACTCTAGAACTGATGATATTCACAGCATTAAACTACTTGGCTCAAGCTGATTGGTTCATGTTGCATACGCAGCCAATAAGCTTGCTGCTTTACATTTAAATGGCTGGTTAGCATTCACCAGAGCATTTCGAAGCGTGCTTTAGAGTTCCTCTGAAACCCTCCACCTTCCCCAGCTCCACCCCAGCAGCAACAATCTACAACAACAGCGATAACCAACAGCAGCAGCAATTCAGCAGCAGTGTAGCAGATCTACTGTATTCCGCCAAGACCAAATATATTAACATTGTCACTTACATTACCATGCTAAAATCCTCAGAGAATTGTCATGATAGAAGAGTACATAATACAACAATATACCAATAATAATCTTGCAAATAATCACAGTCTGTCCTGGAAGTCTGTGTTAGAAGATTAGTAGAGATTCTGCACATCTCATGTCAAATTATTGGCTTCATTAACTGACATGTTATGATAACCTGGCTGAATTAAAACCTTCAAAAAGATAGACAGTCATCAAATGCAACATTCAGGAATGAAGTAGGATTAAACATTGAAATCACAGATTAAAAGTGATCTTGTTTGCCTATTCCATGTCTTGTGCTGTGACAGCCCTTTAAAATCCATTTCTAGATTAAAAATCGGCTGGTCTGAATTTGTTCTCATGGAAAAAAAGAAACCCTTAATACTGCTGAATAAAAGTCAAGCCTAATACTATTACGTATAAGCACGAGAAAAGCACGTAGGGCCCTTGAGAAAGGTTTGAGAAGGGTCAGTCGAAACTGACCCCAGAGACAACCAACCGTGTTAATTCCCCTTGCAGAATTCAAGCCGACAATCCACCCCGAAGTGGCGTGACACAGGTCTCCACATGACAGATGAGAGCTTAAATCATTCATAATTTGCCTTGTGCAGAAGAAAAAGTGAGCGAGAGCGGGATAAGTCTTGGTACATTTCTGAAGCAAAATAATTAGTACCAGTTGGCCCCTTTGATCTCCCACAAGTGCTTAGTTACCAAATCTAACTGACTCAGAAAAGGTGGGAAACTGACAAAAACACTCTAACAAAAAACAGGCACATGCAGAATTAATGAAGTCCCTGTACGGAGCCAAGTAGAAGACTGGCATCATAATAAATTAGAACAAAGCTTGTCAGAGTCATGAAAAGGTGAGACACTCGTTTTCAATTTTTTTCAGTAAATTAAAATGTAAGCCTCTTGTGCGTGTGTTAGCTGCCATTCTGTGGGTTGGCCATATCTAGTAGCTTAATTCCTCTAGGAGTTAAACACCCACATCTGATCATTGCATTGCCCTCAAAATCCGCTCTTTCTAGTTATATGTGTGTTTGTGTGTGTGCGTCTCCACACTAACTGAGTGAGGACCAGCACTTACTTTATTTTATGCATGAATAAGGTGGATTCAGGCAAATTGGGCCACTTTTGAGCTCAATTTTCCTGTTTCTCCCCATTTAAGATTATATAAGTCCTGTCCCATTTTGATGTCTGCGGATATAGTCGGCTACCTTTGTGAGCATCATTGTGGGTGACATTTTCAAATGTCACAATCATTTTAGAGTCTGTCAGCATGTGAAAGTGTACAAGGACGTACTTCTGTGTTAAATATATATAAATGTAGGAATATGTATTCATAAATATGTGTGGTGGACTGAAATGTGGGTCTTTTAAATTCATGTTCCAGTTCCATTTGATTTTTATACAGGTTCCAGGTCAAAACGTAAAGTCATATGGAAAGCCATTTGCAAATAACCAAGGTAAGTAGACTAATATCTATAATATGATTTGGTTACAGTTTATTTCGATAGACATTCTACTAACTATAAGTAACTTTGCAAATATATTTCCACTAACTTTCATTAATTTGCAGCTAACTCTCTTTAGAATATTTTTAGACTGTTAGGTTAGAGTTAGGGTTAGTAGAATAAGTTGCCATGTACTTGAGTTACTTATAGTTAGTAGAATGTCTAAATTATGTAAAAATTAACTGTTACCTATGATTTATCATACTATTTACCTATGATTTTAACATGATATTAAAACAAAGTAATATTCTTAGTAATTTTATTATTTATTTAGAAACCACTGCCTCTTTGACTTCTTATACAAAGTGCTTCTAATATGCATATTTGTGCATGCATGCAGTACATGTCACATGCATGCTAGTGTCTTTTCATTATTCTATGAGTATCAAGTAATAATTAGTGAACTTCCTGGCAGTGCCTCCCTACTGTTCTCACACACTATGATTCACAATGTGAAGACAAAATGCCATGAATATAACCTCACAGTCAGGACAATGAGTCAGTCACGATTCTTGTGTGAAATATTCATTGAAACAATGTTTGACAAACATGTCAGATGTCGTTTGAATGACAGAAAATTAAAGACTGGTTCATGGGTGTTCAGTCTCATGTTGAACTGCATAGCACGTTGAATTATTTAACATTTACCAATCAAACAAAAATACCAAGCAGTAATTACTGCAGGTAAAATATCAAATGCAAAAAATTAAATGCTCAAATTAAAAGCATTACATTTTCAGAAGTCTTTCATTATATATTAATTATAATGGGTACAAACAAATTAGGAGAAAAGCATGTTGCTAAGCTAACACCACTATACTATAAGCATGAAAGTACACAAGCTATATGAAATATCCTAGAATGAGAAAACCATCTTTGTATCCAGTATACATGAGAATTTATCTTGCTTTGCATATCTTATCTATGGAAGATATGCAGATGTGTATGCAACCTTTTGGCCTTTAATGCTGTTCACAGGCAGAGAAAAGAAAATATGAGTCTCTATTTTTAGACTAAGCAGAAAGACTAGTCTCTGTAAGAGTAATGAAGAGACATATTCTTGAGTGATTAATATATGCTAAATGTCATACAAATATTTAGTTTGATTGAGACTTTAAGCCAGACAATGTTAGCTAAAAATAACTAGAAGAACAAATGCAGAGAAAGAACGTAAGAGAGAAAGAAAGAGTTATAAGCTTTATGTAATCACTTTTGTCTCCTGTGTATAATTTACAGGGTCCTGATTACAGCACTGTGCTCTTATTGGGGTCAAAAAGAGGGGCCTTTACACTTCTATTAACACTCTTAATCTTGATTAAGAGGCCATACTGTTTTTTTCTCGTTCTTGCCCATACTCAAAGAAATTAATCAGACATATTTCAAACCCAGGCGACAACATGCATCTTTTGTAATTATAGTTGGTCTATGCTGTTCATTCACATTAACACAATGCCAGCAACAAAAACAGCCAGATATTTTATTTGCAGAAGATTTTAATAGTCAAATTTGCAGTTAATCCAACTAATCCAAACAAAGGCCCACAATGGCACATGTGAAGTAGATGATGTTTCAGCACAGTGGCTTACAATAAAAAAGGAACGATACATTTTTTTGTGAGATCTCTCTTCTCTTTGTATTGTACAGCAGAGAGCACTTCATAAAACACATGGTAAAATTTAATATTACAGGTCAATAGGTGCCTGAGAAAAAATGTTGACCGCACCTTTTCAATAATTGAGTGTGCTTTTAATTATTCATCCGAATATGATTTGATTATTTATAGTGTAGATTGGGGAGGAATACAGGATCAAGGTGAAAGTGAAATGAGAGGCAGAAGATGTGTAGATATAATGAAATGGACATTTTGCATAGTTTATTTATAATGAGATGTATAGGGCAGATATGAAGTGATGTATAGTATATATATGATAAGATATATTGGGTAGGCATGAAGTGATGTGTATATATGATGAAACGTATTGGGTGTATTGTAGATATGATGTGATGAATAGTGTATATAAGATGAGATGAATTAGTGTAGATATCATGCAGATATGATGTATAGTGTATATATA
>JAFVLL020038687.1:8260-47023 GCA_021397915.2 Tor tambroides
AAAGACTATAGAAATACAAAGACGGTTCACTTCTATACTTATGAATGGGAGAAACTGCAATGCGCAATATGGTGGAATAGTCCCACCTTCTAAATGAAAGAGCCAGTCGCTGATTGGTGAAGTCATTGCGTCACAACTGACTGAACTTACGTTACCCCCAGTAAACCTAATTTACCCTGCTGATTTCCTCTAATTTATTTGTAGGTCCTTCACCTCCTTGTGCTACTCAGCAGATGGTGAATCAGTCCTTGCAGGTGGGCAGTCAAAGTTTGTGTGCATTTATAACATCAAGGAACATGTTCTGATGAAGAAGTTTGAGATCTCCTGTAATCTCTCTCTGGACGCTATGGAGGTACACACACTTAAGCAAACTTACTTGTTTGTATTCACTGCAGATATAGACATTAAAAAAACCTATAACATAAAACTTCCATTTTGATAATAGTAAGAGGGTTTCTTAATGGCATATTGTATTCTAATAATTTACTTATTAAATGGGTGAAAACATCCTCATTAGTCTAAAACTGCTTTTATTGAAGCCAAGCTCCCAAAATAACTCATTTTCAGAAAGTTATGTAGAGGCCCTGGATGTTAGTATTTGTGCAGAATTTGAGTTGTAGTGGCGAGATCATTGCGTTCATGTATACTCAATAGACATGACTGTTATCAGCTGCAAGGCTCATCTGAGCTGCAACCTTTGATGCAATAAAAGCTGATCTAAACATAATGCTTTAATCATCATTTTTCATGATTAGATTATCTTGGCAGCTCTAATAGAGAAACAGTACAAGTTCAAAAGAATTACATATACGTATTTCATATGCAGAGATTTTAGCCAATCACATCAGTGGGTGTTTACATTGAAGTCTTAAAGAAGACACACCCATTTAAACGAAATGTTTAAGTCTGACTTATTTCTATAAATTGATAGTTTTTGATGTTAAAATCATACTAGCATTATACGTGCACCAGGAAACATAAAATGGAAAAATGCAGTTCACAACCACTTTGAAATTTAGTTTCCTATTTTTTTTTTTTTTTTAAAAACATACCTGTAAATCAACTGTAATCATGCAATATTCATTTAATTGTCATTTTATAATTATTGTATTCTAGCTTATGAAGTAATTCTGCCGTGTTTTTCTTTTCTCAGGAGTTCCTCGACAGGCGTAAGATGACAGAGTTTGGTAGTCTCTCGTTAGTGGATGAAGGCACAGGGGATGGAGACGGGGTGGAGCTCAGTCTTCCTGGAGTCAAGAGAGGTGAGTCCACATCTCACTGATTAGTAAACCTTGCCAGTCGGTGTAGCTGAGTGTTTTGTTTTTAAGATCATTGAATGTATTATTGGGTATAACTGGCTATATAATATATACTCGCTTTTGCATGCAACTCTCATGCCTGTCTCTCCTCATCTGTCAGGTGATATGAGCTCCAGACGCTTTAAACCAGAGATCCGTGTTAGCTCTCTCCGCTTTTCACCTACCGGTAAAGTTTTTGTCTTTAAAGCACATCACACTGATAGAGATTTCCGTATATTTAGCTATTCAGAATCATGTTTATCCAGACTTCCTAATATTTTTATTGAATATGGAACGGAACAATGATGTTTTGGCCTACTACTCCATTCAGGGCGCAGTTGGGCGGCAGCCTCCACTGAAGGGTTGCTGATCTACTCTCTTGACGCCTCACTGGTGTTTGACCCCTATGATCTAGACATGGATGTCACACCGGCAAGCATACGGCAGCAGGTGAAGAAAAAAGAGTGGGCATCGGCCATTTTGCTGTCTTTTCGGCTAAATGAAATGCCACTCATAAGAGAGGTTCTGGAGGCGGTTCCTTATGACCAAAGTATGTTTCCCTAAAATATCATTGTCAAATATATTATTGTCATATTCAAAATACATCATTTTCTTGTCATTCTTTTTATATTATTGTTTGACATTACAGTTACAGTGGTATGTAGCTCGCTGCCAGATGTGTATGTGGATAAGCTTCTGAACTTTGTGGCCTCAACATTGGAAAAGTCCAACCACCTGCAGTTCTACCTCAGCTGGGCTCAGTGTCTGCTCACCCTACATGGACAAAAGCTCAAGAACCGGTCAGCAGCATAGCTCTTTTCAGAATGAGCTCACACTGGTTTTAAGTTCTTAAACTACAGTGCCATTCAAAAGTTTGGGATCAGTAAGATTTTTGATGTTTTTAAAGAAGTTTCTTATGCTCATCAAGGCTGCATTTGTTTGATCAAAAAAATACAGAAAAAAAATTGTGAAATATTCTTGCAATTTAAAATAACAGTTTTCTATTTTAACATACTTTAAAATATAATTTATTCCTATGAAGCAAAGCTGAATTTTCAGCATTATTACTTCAGTATTCAGTGTTACACGATCCTTCAGAAATCATTCTAACATGCTGATTTATAATCAATGTTAGAAACATTAAGTGCTGCTTAATATATTTTGGGACCTGTGATACTTTTTTCAGGATTCTTTGATTAAAAAGTTAAAAAGAACAGTGTTTATTCAAAATAGAAATTTTGTGTTACAATATACACTACTATTCAAAAGTTTGGGGTCAGTAAATTTTTTTTCTTTTTTTCCTAAGAAAATACTTTTATTCAGCAAGGATGTGTTAAATTGATAAAAAGTGATAGTAAAGACTTGTATTGTTAGAAAAGATATTTTGAATAAATGCAGGGTTTTTTTGGTTATTCAAAGAATAAAAGAAAAAAGGTTCCAAAAAAAATATTAAGCAGCACAACAGATACAACACTGATAATAAATAAGCATATTAGAAGAAATTCTGAAGGATCATGTGACACTGAAGACCTGATGAAAATTCAGCGTTACGTCACTGAAATAAATTATATTTTAAAGTATATTACAATAGGAGACCAATATTAGAAATTTCAATACTTCGCAATATTACTGTTTTTCTGTATTTCTGATCAAATAAATACAGCCTAGATGAGCATAAGAGACTCCATTAAAAAAAACATTAAAAATCTTACTGATCCCAAACATTTGAACAGCAGTGTATATTTGCTGTCTTTAAATTGGCTGTTTGGCACAAATAATATGCATAGAGACAGAATAAGCTGTTACGTCACATTATCATACCATTGGTTATAGGGTTTTGCAAAAATGGCACCTAAAAAAAAAATTTGATCAATAGTTTTTGGTTGTTAAACACCTCTTTTCACAGCTGTTTTTTTCCATGCAGAAAAGTAAGGAGAAATGTTTCATCTCCTATTTTGCTGTTGTTGGTGAGCACTCTTAAGACTGTTCATCTGTCTCATTTTCAGATCTGGAGCTGTATTGCCTACTGTCCAGCAGCTGCTGAAGAGCATCCAAAGACACAGTGATGATCTATCCAAACTGTAAGCTTGACAGAATTCTAAAAAGGAAACAATGTTAGTTTTTCTTTCTGGATTAATTTTAAATATAACTTTTGTTTTCTTTCTAGTTGCGACTGGAATATTTACAACATTCGTTACGCTGCTGCTCTGTCTAAACAGAGAGGGATGAAAAGAACAGCAGCAGAATCTCTTGGTGAGGAAGAGGAGGAAGAAGAGGAGGAGGAGGAGGTGGCAATAGACTCTGGAGGTGATGAGGAGAATATAATGAATGAGTCTATAATGGTGGAAAACTGACCAGGAACATTTCAATTAAAACATGACAGAGCCAGGTCAGGACTTGGACAAGCAGCAGTTATTGTGCAGGTTTATGTATTTTGTCAGTGTAAACATGGACAGACAGCACCTACAAACTTGTTAGAAATGACATAACACACTTTAGATTTTTATATATAAAATATGAACATTGGCTCAACTATTGATAAACATGTTGTTTCTTCTTTTTGTTCTTGTATGATGAAAGATGTGGAAGCTTGTTTCTGCTGGGTAAAAAAAAAAAAAGTAAATTGCTACTTATTTCAAAATTCTGACTTGTTTTCTTGCAATTGTGAATTATATCTCATAGTGCAGATGTTTTTTTTTTCCTTGCAGATGTTAATTTATAATTGTAGGGAAAGTGTCAAAATTGTGAGTAGTTGCAATTAACATTTTAATTTTTTTTATATTCTCTTTTTGTTTGTTTTGAATCGTGGTGGAAATAAGCTTCTACAGAAAGCTGATTTTGTAATATTATAGAGAACGTGTTGATTTAAATACAGAAACAGTGTTCATGGAGTTTATTTCATTGGATTGTTTTCAAATAGAGATAGGCAGCCAGAGCTTCTTTACATGCTTAATAATGCTGTCATTGAGCACAGTGTCTCCCAAAGGATATCTGTAATGATTTATGACCCATTTGGCTGCAGCTGTAATGACAGTTTGCATGGCAGACTGACCATAATATTTGCATAGAATTGTATGCACAGTATTGTTTCCATAATGTATGCTTTAAATTTGTTCTGTAACAGGATGGTGCATGAAACATCAATCATTTCCATAACCACCTCACATTCCTGAGGATTACTGAGTCTCTATCAGTGGGTCTTTTACATTAGCGTTCTATAAGGGCTGCACAAGTAGCGGGGTACGTTGTGCCACTAGGCATAGAGAGATTAAACAGCTAACCTCAAAGCATACTGGGAGAAAGGATTCAATTAATAATCTTCATGATCTTATGCATGGGCATTTCACCAACAAGTATTAAACATTAGACCCTGAAAAATGCACGCAGCTGTATATGATTGGCCCTTTGTAAATATATGGTCACATGACAAATAGTCGCATCTTACCCCATTATTGCTTCTATCACAAAAATTAAACAGTGGATTCAATTCAAGATACAGTGAAATAAATTAGTCAATTCAAAGTAGAATGTTTGAATCAGTATTTACTGTATGAACTACCACCTCATCTGTGATATCAAACCATCAGAGTGTAAAGATGTTTTATATAGCATTTTATATTAAACATTCAGTGACTTTTGAATGACTTCACAAGTCTCCCAAAAATGAAAATGTCATTATTTACTCACCTTCATGTTGTTTTAAAGCCCATATGGAACATGAAATGTGAGCTTTTTGAACAATGTCTTGGCCACCGATTTCAATATTTTTGAACTGAATAAGGAAAGTGAAAAATTCAGGTTTCTAAAGCCATATTATATGAGGAACAGACAGATACTGAAGCTTACTGAAAATGGTGACATCTGTACATGAGAGAAGTAGTGATTAATTTGGATCTTTTTAGTGAATCGTTTGATCCAATTCATAAAACCAGCCTAAACTAAGCTTAAAAATAAAGCTAAATTAAAATGATCAGCAATCGTTTAATCCAGGGGTGTCAAACTCAGTTCCTGGAGGGCCGCAGCCCTGCAGAGTTTAGTTCCAACCCTGCTCCAACGCTTAAAGGAGAAGTTCACTTTTAAAAAAACTTTTGCTGATAATTTACTCACCCCCATGTCATCCAAGATGTCCATGTCTTTCTTTCTTCAGTCGAAAAGAAATTAATGTTTCTTGACGTTTATTCAGGATTTTCCCTCCATATTATGGACTCTATTGGGACCCAACGGTTCAAGGTCCAAATGACAGTTTCAGTGCAGCTTCAGCGGGCTTTAAACGATACCAGACGATGAATAAGGGTCTTATCTAGCGAAACGATCGGTCATTTCCAAAATAAATAAAAAAGTGCAGTTTTATAAGCACAAACGCTCGCCTTGCTCTGTTCTGTGATGCGCGTTGGTGACGTAACGATAATACGCACCATGCTGAAAATGGTCAAGCTTGACCTAGGCGGGAAGTACCGTGTCAGTGTTTACAAATGTGCGGAAGGAGTACTATACACATATTCATATGTTCTTGTGTCAGGTTTATCGTTTAAAATGCCCGTTTCGTGTGCGTATCCTGGGTGTTTTAATATTAACGCTCTACGTCAAGCTTGACTTTTTCAACGTAATTGCGTATTACGGCCACAATTAACGCTACATCACAGAACAGAGCAAGGCGAGCGCTTGTGCTTTATAAAATCCAACTTTTTTATTTATTTTGGAAATGACCGATCAAGCTTGGCTAGATAAGACCCTTATTCATCATCTAGTATCGTTTAAAGCCCTTTGAAGCTGCACTGAAACTGTCATTTGGACCTTGAACCGTTTGGGTCCCAATAGAGTCCATTATATGGGGGAAAATCCTGGAATGTTTTCGTCAAAAACATTAATTTCTTTTCGACTGAAGAAAGAAAGACATGGACATCTTGGATGACATGGGGGTGAGTAAATTATCAGCAAAAGTTTTTTTAAAAGTGAACTTCTCCTTTAAACCATGTAGTTTTCAAATAAGCCTATAAATTACTTGATTAGCTGGATCAGGTGTGTTTAATTAGGGTTGGACCTAAACTCTGCAGGGCTCTGGCCCTCCAGGAACTGAGTTTGACACCCCTGGTTTAATCTATAATATATCATGGGGACAAGCAGGCCATAAAGTATTATAATCAATGAATGACATAAGCATTTGTGTTGAAGTCTGTGAGAGTCACAGATTTGTGCTGGAGGGCAAGAACGAATCATTTACAGTTCATTCATTTTAATCTTCCATTTGGAACACTTACAGCGATATCAAGCAGATTGTTTCATGACATGAAATCATACTGTACAATACTATACAAGCTTGGTCTTAGTTTATTTCCTTTATGGTGTTAGTTGTTTCACATATGTTGTGGCTTTCAGGTGTTTGGTTCATAGAGAGGAATGTTTGGATGAATTGTCTAATATTCCCCAAGTTCACAAACAAAGCTCTCTTTTGTATTATGTAAAGAACATAAATCATGAAATAGATTTCATAGTAAAGTTTATTACTTCAAAAATCATATTAAAAAAGTGAACATTTTAACCAAAATAATTTTCTTTTTATTATCTATCTTTTTAAAATCCTTACATTATAAAACACATTAAAAGTTTCAAGAGTTATGCATTCCATGCTCATCTAAAATGCCAAATCTTCTACAGTGGATTTATTAATAAGCATTAAAATCCTAGGTTATAAAAAGGGATATAATTTGGTGTGCTCTAGCTTTAAATACAACTCTTTTTGCTGTATTATATAAATCCCTCTATTTGCACTTTCACTCAGAGGGTTTTCTAGCTACAAGATGAAAAACAGCCTCAAAGTCAGACACAGAGTTGTTCTCTCTGTCTTCTGCAGGCAGTATATTAAACTCCTGGATTGAGAGGCCTAAACCTCTGAGCGCTTCCTCAATATTATCCCGACTCAGTGCAAGACAAGAAAAGAGCTGTTCATCCACCTTGTAGAAGCTCTCACCCAGAACACCTATCATGACCAGAAGTCCACCAGGACGCAGAAGTTCGGTCAGCCCACGTAAAGCACGACAGTATGTTTGAATGTCTTTACAGGCTGCTTCCAGACACAGAGATGTAATGACACAGTCAGCTGGTTCCAATGTGTGTGGATAAAATGGATTCTCCAACCGGACATCACATTTTAAAACTTTCTTGATTCGTTGCTTCAGTGTAGCCTCCAAATTGGACGGACTGCCGTTGTTCAAAGATCAATTGAAAGATAAATAATTTGGAACAAAATACAAAGAAGTGTTTTTGGAACATAGTGTCTAAAAATGTAGGCTCTGTCATAACTGGGTGTTTCTTCAAATTTACACAGTTTTACCAGTGGAATTAGTCTTAGCAAGACAAAGGAGCTTGCATTATAATTCAAAGCTTAAAATGTAATTTACACCTCTCTTATTTCTACCAGAAGAATGTTATATAGCTTGATATGTAATGGAAATGACACTGTTCTGTATTTTTTTTTTTTCCTTTGTTATACAATGCTACTAAGCAATTAAACCTGAGAGTGTTTTTCTAAAGTCAACATGGCCAGAATAGTATGGAAGACCATTTCCGCCACAAAAAAACAAACAAAAAAAACAAAACAATGGCGACTTTTTGTTAATTCTGAGAAATTTTTATATAAGATATAAACTCTATATAGTACAAGAAGAAAAGAGAAGTTGTAATATGTAAATTGTAATATGTAAATATAAGTAAAACTGTAAACTCAGAATTCAGAGGGGAAAAAAGTAACAACTGCAAGATGTAAATTCAGAATTTTGAGGGGAAACGTGAGAAAATGCGCAATTACCCTTAAATTTGTTAGTTTTATTGTTTTTCTTCTGTGGCGGAAACGCGCTTCTATATGCCTACCATAGTCTACTTTATGAAACACACAATATACAATACAGAAATATAATTGTTACCTTACCTTTTCCCCTCCAGTTCACAAACATACTGCAACATAGGTTTCCAATCTAAACTCCCTTCTTGATTTTTCAGCCATTTTTCAATTTCTCTACGATTGTTGTTTGCGAAATCAGACAGCACAATCTCGTCATAATGGTCGCACGCACTTAAGACGCTGTGGATAGTTGGTCCACTGCCCACATCGATCAGCAGCTTGCCTTTATGTTCTCCTTTAAAACATTTTTGTCAAAATTATTTAGGAAAAACAGAACATCTAGACCTAGCGATTCGATTGATAGGGATAGCTTACCCGCTGAGAAAACTCTGCTAAGACATCTCAAAACGAAAGTAAGGAAATTCTTCTCGTCATCGTGACCGCTAGGGCAAGAATAAAAATTCTTCACATACACTTGCGAGTCAAAATGCCCCTCATAGTACTCTCCCTCAGTGAAGGTCGTGAATTCACTCATAATTACAACACGTAATGTACGTATAAACACAGACTGCTGTAGATACTGTAACAGCAAACAATACTGTCCTTACTGGGACAGGAAAGGCAAATGTGGTTTCCAAACTAGCGCAACATAATCACGTGATTTCGAAATATACTGAATGATATAAATTTGTCAGTAGACCAACTGCACCTTTGTCCATCTTATCTTAAAAGAAACATAAAATAGTTTTTTTGAATTTAACTGGACAATATATCATGTCTGGCATGTTGAGATTAAACATCCTTTTCTTTTAATCCCCAGAAGCAGTTTCAAGACAGTGAAGTACTAAAAGTGTAGAAACAGAAAATTAAATGGTAGAAATTTACTTGAAATCCTGGAGAAAGAACTGAAATGCAAGATGTGGTAATGAACGTCACAGCATCACTTACTAACACCTACAACCCAGATGTAACTTGCATTTTGATATCTTAATTTTGAATGCACATTCAACAATCAAAGCCACATACAATGAAGAAAACAAATTAATGACGTTTAATACTGGCTACTTTTTTGTAAATCAAGTTTTAAACAATTTTTGGATTTCAAGTATTCATGGACAAATCAAGGAAGTACCATTCAGAGTACATTATACAAACGCTTCTCACAAAACAGATTGGCTTTTTAAAATGCAAACTTGTGCATCAAAGAAGACCACTAAATTGGCGACTGTGTTATTAAATTTAGCAAATAATTTAAAAAAAATCATCCGTTTATTGTTTACATCTGTTCATAAATACTTCATTGTCGTGGAACTTGTGATATTTCAATACACAAACATCAAGTATGATAGAAAATTAGGTGCCAACTATTTCCTTTCAAGTTCAGGTTAGATATTTAAACAGAAACCAGTTGCTGGAACTTAAAGGAAATACTTAGGTCAAATTAATTTTATATTTTAACATCATCATTGCTTCCTTGATCTTAACAGTAATGTAATTTACATGCACAATTTCAGAGATTAAATTACAGTGACTTGACTGAATATAAGACAAAACAGTGCTCTACGATTGCTAACAAAACAGTACGTTTGTTCAAATATAATTACACAGACCTCGTCAGTAATTGTTCAGATGTTGACTCAATACTGCTCAATTGACATCCTGTTTAATGGTCTTTCTTATAGGAGGCAGAAGCTATGCAGTAGTGCAGCTTCTATCAGCAGGGCCAGTGTTTTGGACTGCTTAACTTGATTTCTATGCACAGTATTTTTGTCAACAAAACCGCAAACATTTCAACAGGCATATGAAATTGTAAAAGAGGAGGAAAAACATCATAACATTATGTACATGAGATTGTACAGTTCCCTTGCTGTTACACATAACAGCATAAAACATTATAAAGTGCACTGAAACTCTCCTGAATAAGTTTGAGAAGTAACTAAAATGTACTAATAGTACATCTTGCTCTTTCAAACTAAAACTTGTCTTGATGTCTGTGACTGTTAGTGCCATTAAAAAAAATATATATATAAAATTTGCCAATGACTGATTGTTGCTTACTATCACTGACAATTCCATTAGAATGTACTGTACATGAAAAATACCAGAAACACCAAGCCACAGCAGCTTCAGCGTCCAAGTAAGGAGCTCCTTCTAGAGAACAGTGTGGGGAAACTACAGTAATGAGGACATGAGGAATAATGATGTCATCATACCATATATGGTCAATAAAACTTCCTGCTACGTGGCCAGAAAGGTCTTAATTTATCATTTTGAGGTACCATATCTACAGAAAGCATTAACAACTTTCAGTTGGAATGTCTTTTGCCAAGGCCACTACAGCACAGC
Source organism: Tor tambroides (assembly GCA_021397915.2). Taxonomy (NCBI): domain Eukaryota; kingdom Metazoa; phylum Chordata; class Actinopteri; order Cypriniformes; family Cyprinidae; genus Tor; species Tor tambroides. Next base: position 18,743 of record JAFVLL020038687.1, read on the forward strand.
TTGAGTTTGAAGGGGTAAGCCATGGACCTTCTAATGTCTTCATCTTCCATCTTCTGAAATGCAGAAAGGTTCAAGTCTACTTCTGCCCTGCTTTAGTGAGAAAAAAGGGAATGTTAAAACTACGTGTTTGCTCAACCGATGAGCAGAGAAGTTTTCAGCATGCACACAAATGTTTGAGATAGCGTGACACTGGATGAGAAGAGAAGAGGTGACTGAAGAAGGGAAAATCGACACCGAATAGAAGTGACAGCAAAAGCAAGTTTGGGACAGACAGGGAGATTCTTAGAACAGGTACCTTTTTTCCCCACCAAATTCACCAAACCAAGCCATATGTTAACAGCCATTAGTAACACAGCACTCTCCAATTGATCAAAAATTGGGAACTGTGGATTTTTTGTTGTTGTTTTTCGAGTATATCCCACACATGAACGGGACCTGTTCCATAATTTCCTCCTTACAGACTCACATGAAATGCTATTCTACGCCATTCATTCACACTACTACTACAAAAAAAACAAAAAAAAAAAATGTGTGGCGATTATCCTGTGAGTACACTCATGTTCACTGCTCTCTCTCAGGCCAATGAACTTAAAGGGGACACATACAAAACATGCATCTGTCTCTTTCACCATCTCTCATTCACTCGCTCTCACACTGACCTGCAATGTACTTTGCTCCAATTAACATAAACATGCTACCCAGAATGTAAAAGCCCAAGGGAACACTACTGAAGATACTAGTCTCCTCTGTTGGTTGTCCAGAACACAGGTCCGTGTCACGCAAGACAGTGGAAAGAAAGAGAAAACAAGTGGGACAATTAAGCAACTACTGATTTTATCAAACCGGAAAAAAACTTTATCCTTCTCCAGGAGATTTTAGTTTAGTTCTACCTGAACTAGATAATCAATAACTTTGCAGAAAACAAGAAACAGAAACAACACTTTGTACCTTGTTTAAAAAAAAAATAAAACAAAACTGCAAAACATCCATTCCCCCTGACTTTGGACATTCTGGGTCAATACCTCTGGTTATTGATTACTACAAACCTACATCAATCTTTGACTACTTTTGTGGGCCTGGTCAAAATATGTTTTTTGTTTTGTTCGTTATTTTATTTATTTTTTTTGAAACAAACTTGAGCAAAGTTTGAGGAAAAAGTATCAGATTTTCCAGAATTAAAAAAATAAATAAATAAATAAATAAATACATGCATGGTTAATTTTTTTTTTTTACCAATTTAAATATAAAATAAGAACATATCGTGTAATCATTTGCTGTTTTTATTATTTGCATTTGTATAAGGTGTTTCTCTGATTAGTTGATTTATTGGTTAATTGAGTCAAATAAATATATAAATGAATAAAATAACACACCATTTCCATTGTTGACTGGTTCTGTGGTTTCCCAGTTCATAGCCCTCTGAACAGCTTTCTTCCAGCGAGCATATCGCAGTTCACTCTCTGCGCAGAGAAAAAAAAAGTCAAGTTTCATCTGCAACTAGAGTGCTAATCAACGGCCAGTTTTTAGGATTCATTTAGGGTGTGTTCACACTTAGTATGTTTAGCTTGAAACAAACGCTGTGAACGCTGCCATCCAAACCTTGGTGAGCACAAAACAAGTGGATCGAGACCCCTGAAAAGGTGGCTCTAAGTCTGCTTCCAAATGAACAGCGTGACTGATATATAAATGCAACAAGGACAAAAGACATCTAAACTAACCAAAACAGGAAGTGATGTCACAAGACACAATATAACCATACCCTTACGTCTTTTGTTTTGTATCTTTAGGTTTGCTGTTAAAAATGACAGTGTAATTCCTAAGTGTAATACCTGGACACTTAGGCTTGTATCATTTGGCTTTTTGGTCCAGCCCAAAAGAATCAAGAGAACCACACTACAAATTAGGGGTGGCACGGTTTGCGGAAAAAAACCGAACCGTACGGTTCACCACACACGGTTCGGCACGCGCTAGGACCGCGGTTCAACTTAAATCTGACAACGCATCTGCAATGCAACGTGGTAACGCAAAAAAAAAAAAAAAAACAAAAAAAAAAACAGGGTTTGGCTAATGTATGCTTCTGTTGTTGGATGCGAATTCTGGCTTCCCAGTACATTACAACAACAGCGATGGAAAAAAAAAAAAAAGTGGACAAACCATTCACTCTTGTTCAATGCGAGTGCCGTATGCTGGATTATGAGCATTTATTCCGTCATCACCCGGGTGCTGATGGCGCGCACGCACAGCTGAGACCTGAACAGCACATGGTGATATCTGTGTTTAAACTAAAGTCATGTAAACTTTGAGAGTTTAAACATTTAAGAGCCAGAGGACGCGAGCTCGCGCGCGCAGTGAGAAGATTTGTGCGTGCGCTCATCAGAAGCGCGCAAATATTAAGCTCTCTCTGAAGTATTGTGTTTGAAAGGACAAATTCACACAAAAATTATGTCAAAATGCCCATCTTGGTAAGTATCCTATAGCAGATATAGTTGGCTGAACGTACAGTATCAGTGCACTGGATCAGTGCATTCTCTTAAAGTGACAGCACTTTCTTAATATTAATCAAACAGCAACAACAAAGAAATCACTCACTGCTCTTGATTGAATCGCTTTTGTAACTTTATTAAAGATTCATCTTTAATTATACAGTCAAATTTGCAATGTTTTACATTTGATTACTTTATTCAATTTCTGTACATAAAAACTAATGCTATAGACCTACCTAAAAAAAACACAACTGAAAATCACTGTTTATTTTATTTGTATCTTTACTCTATTGTATTTATTTATGCTGTTGCTTGTAGTTAAATAGACTATTCTTATTTTCTTTATTTTTATTTGACACTGACAGAATAGTTTTTCCCTAAACATACCGAACTGTACCGAAACCGTGACTCTAATACCGTGATACAAACCGAACCGTGAAAAAGTTGAACCGTTCCACCCCTACTACAAATGTAAACATACCCTTAGTTATGAACAATGTTATGACTTGCAAGAATGCAGTATTACAAAGTTTGTCAGTATTACACTGAACCATGTTGCAAATTAAATCTCAGCAAGTGTTATGCAAAAAAAAAAAAAAAAAAAAGTATATTGTACATACAATTTACATTTGTTATGAACTGGATTGTTCCTTTACCCTCTGGGTTGATCTGAGGTTCAAATTTTTCTGAAGTGACCTCTGTGAGATCTTCTGGGTTTAGGCTCCACACACTGACCCCCTCAGCTGCTCCTGCTGCCATGGCAGCACCCAGAGCTGTGGTCTCAGGCATGGACGGCTTTACTGTAAATGAATACAAATTACATCACATATCTGCCCATCTGCAAACACCAGTAAAATGACATTTATACCAGTATTTATGTACACCCTCATATAAAGACTTGCAAGATGAAAATGTGCATCTTACCGACTGGGATACACAGTATGTCGGCCTGCAGCTGCATCAGTAACCGGTTGGACGTCATCCCTCCATCAACCTGGAGCTGGGACAGATGAATACCACTGTCCTGGTTCATTGCATCCAGAATCTGAAACAAATTTGAGCATCCTTAAGCATCTTAAAAAACAATTTGAATAGTCACTGATTTATTTGTGACATATTCAAAAAAGCACCTCTATCCTCAAGACTGTAAAAATAAGTAAGGGATAGTTTACAGCAAACTGACCCTGCAAAATAGGGCCTCTGACACTGATCGCCTCAACAGGGCAATCAGGAAATTAACTGGATGGCTGACTGTATATTACCCTGCTTATTTCACATCTATTTATAAAACAAATGCATACGAAATAAAGATTTGAGTTGAAATTATTTATAAGTTTGCAAAGAACACAGATGTAGGACACAGAAACATTTCCTTCAACAACGGTTAATATTCAAAATCAATAGTTACAGAGAGCCACGTAATAAGAACGTATAATCATGCAGAGGCCAATTCATGGAGGGATACCTCTCGTGTCTGGAAGCAGACAGCTTCAAGTGCTGCGAAAGCCAAATGGCTCCTATTAGTGAACTGTGTTAGACCACAGATGATTCTGTTGTAAGCAAGAGACAGATTTAATGTACATTTTACATATTATAACACAAAAATTGCAACTGAGCTTCACATAATAAACTCACTATGAAATTCACAATAGGATTTTTCTTTTTTTGCTTCTAACGCCTTTCTCTAACGTGATGCTCATTCTCCTTAGGCTTTAGTGTTTCTACATCGCTTACATCAACCGAAAATGATCTTTTAAATGGATGTATCAGTCACTAACCCTCTAGCGCTTGGTTCCCAGTATGGCGCATATAATCCAGAGAACGCAGGGACAAAATAACAGCCATATGATGTGCCAACGTCAGCAGCTAGTTTCTCTGGGGTGAAAAGTAAACGTTTAAAATGAAAAATTCCAAAACTGGGTTAAACACTTTTGTATTAAGGTATAAATATAACCTTTACACAAACACACCTAGTTCTGTAGAGGTTTGGATAATTCCGAGATTATCCTTTAGCCAACGCACAACTGCCCCTGCAATGGCAACAGAACCCTAGAAAAGAAAAAGTCCAGATGAGCAAGAGTGAAGGATTGGCTACTCTAAATCACAAAGTAATTATGAGAAATTAATAGGCTTTTCATGTTTTTGAGAGGTGGAATGAAGTAGCTGCCACAAAAACAAAACATGTACATTGCTTTGGTAAGAAATACTCTGCCAGGAACATAATATGTAATAAACAATGTCAACATTCAACAACATTACCTCTAGTGCATAGCAGGCTGGCTTGTCACGCCCTAGTTTATATGCGACCGTCGTCAGGAGTCCATGGTCCGACATTACAGGCTTCAAGATATAAAAAAAAAAAAACAACAAAAAAACAACAACAAGCAAATTAAAAAAATAAATAAATAATATAAAATAATATAATATAATATAATATAATATAATATATATATATATATATATATATATATATACACACATATACATACACACACACAGTACATATATATATATACACACACACACACACACACACAGTGTATATATATATATATATATATATATTTTAAGCTTTAAGTATGTTGAATACCTTTGTTCCTACGTTTTTAAGCAGGAAACAACCAGTCCCATAACTGTAAATAAAAAAACTTCAAGTTACACATTGTGATCAAACATACAAAAATCACAATATTTTCATTTAGTCTAAGTACACATTTTTGCATGTTGACAAATTAGGCTATGAGGAACTGAGAAGACAGATTAACAAACAAAATCATACGTATTTTTGGCTTGTCCGTCCTTAAAACACATCTGTCCCACCAGTGCAGCAGACTGGTCACCAAGACACTGTAAACAGATGTAAAGTCACTTTAAAGGACATCAGAAAGTATTTGTGAATTTCTGTATTATTTTTGAGGATCTGAAGACACTGTACTTTATATGCATTATGGTCAAATTAATAGTCCCAACTCAACAAAATAATTCATGACACAATGTATTATATTTACACACACAACTAAAAATGTTTTAAGAGACATTAGCTAAATAAGAGCAAGACAGAAAGAAAATGTAATCTTTCTAAAAAAAAAAAAAAAATCTAATAATCTTACCCCTGATATGGGGACACCAGTTAAAGGGCCAGATTTCTGTAAGTATAAAAAAAAAAAAAAAAAAGTAAAACATTAGGGGAAGAATTTAATATACAAATGAATGTAATAATTAACATGCATTATACAGTCCCCTACTTAAAGCTGGATTAATAATTATCACATCTAATACTTTAGTGGACATGAGCATCTTTGGCAAATCATCTGCTGCTGTGTGCTGCAAGTATCTGCTCTAAACATACTCCACAAAAAAAGAATCAGTGACTCTAAGGATGTTAAAAACTGTAAAAAAGCTCCTTCATTTTCATCACTGCAACTCAAGATGGTGCAGCTTCAGTAACAGTGAATGAGTAAAAAAAAGAAAAAAGGCAACAAAGAAGAGGACCATAGCCAGAAAAGTAAATGAAAAAGTTGCTAACTCCAAGAGCGAGTGGGAAGGACAGGCAGTGCATTGGATGTCAAGCCAAAACACAATGAAAAACAATGACAAGATCACCATCCGGCACATTTCCAACAAGACCTTAACTCTGGAATATATAAAATGCACTTACAACCAAAATATGAAAAACATGCTTGCTCCATATTGGAAATGCACTGACTTCTGTGATGACAACATGACAGCAAAGTGTTCCCAGACATGACAGCTAGAGATACTCACCAGATTAGAGCTGATTTTCTATCAGTCAGCCCAAAGAGATCATAGGACACAAAATATAATCATGATAAAGAGGGACACACTAAAATCCTTAAAGGGTTAAATGACTGCTCCACAGCAAAATTCAACTTTGGATGGAAAGATGTTATTGGGGTTGCGGATTGTGTATGTAGTTAAAGAATAAACAGTTACTGTTTGACAGACACTGTTCTGGAGCAAAGATCATTTCTCTCTTGCCCAGCATTCAAAGTAATACTTATATAGCACCCTGAATAGGACACATTTACAGCAATGTGACAGTTTATCACAATAGAATCCTACCAATGCATTATGTAACAGAAGTACAGAAAGAAAATCTCTCTTTGGGGTCAAGCACTTACCATTAAACCATAAATCTCTGAAGAACTTCTGACTTTTGGCAGAATTTCCATTGGTATATCAAAATATCTGTTACATATGTAAGAAATACATGTTATAAATAAAGCTTTAAAAACAGTAAAGGCTGGAATACACTACACAACTTTTGCCCAGATTATTGCCCTGATTTGCAGTTTGGTCACCAGTCTGCATATTTTAGGCAGTCAGAGCTGATAGATTTATACAGAGAAGGAAGAAAAAAAAAAATAATACAATAAAAAATAAATTAAGAAAATTAAATCACAAGAGTATGATTGGCACAGACTCATTTACAAAGTGTGTAATGTGTAGTGTAGATTTTAAAAGTCATGTAGAATATTCCAGTCCTGAAGGGATACTCCAAATCCAAAATGAAAGTCTTCTCATGATTTACTCACTATCATGCCTTTCCAAATGTATAACTTAGATTCTTCAGATAAAACAAGTGAACTGAACTCTCAAAGTTTACACTTCAAAAACCACACAAAAGAAACATGATGGTAATCCATATGACCATATGAACATTTTGTACATATGAACAAAAATCTTCTGAAACTTCTGATTGTGCGTGTATGAAAAAATCATATTTTAAACATTTTTAACCATTGTTTTCAGCCAACTGTCATACACAGGTTCAGGATAGCATTGTGAAGTGTGAGGTAAATGTGTTTTTAAGCTGACACAAGAAGTGACATGGAAGCAATCACTTCTCACTAGAATTTCACAACACGCGAACATTACGCTTCACAAACATGCTGGCATTTATACCAAGCAAACCCAGGTGTGACAGCTGGTCAAAAGCGATGGTTTATATTTTATAACGTTAAAAAAAAAAGTTAAAAAAAAAAAATAGTATTTTTCTCTCACCCATATAGTTTTGTTTCAGAAGACACTGAATCATCAACTGGGGTCATATAGATGAAGAAAGTCATTTACATCAAGGATGGCATGAGGGTGAGTAAATGATGACAGAATTTTCATTTTTTTGGTGGAGTATCCAAAATTATTTTTGATATTTGCATATGCAAATAAGCATTGGCCCAGAAAGATTTATTTAAAACTGTATGTATGCAAATTTGTACTTACTTGCAGAGCTCTGGATCCCAGTCCATTGTATGAATATTGAAGAGCATTGTCCGGCTGGCATTGGTTACATCTGTACAATGAACACCTCCCTTCTTCCCCCCCGTCAGGCACTGAAAGTTAGGGGTTATCACAGATTATTTAAACAAGTTCAAATATTTACATCCTGATCACTTCATACTGATTAGAGCAGTGGTTCCCAACCACATTCCTGTCTTCTTTGTCTAACACATCCATTTCAGGTCTTAGAGTCTCAACTAATGAGCTGATGACCGGAATCAGGTATACTTGATTAAGAAGACATGCAAAATGTGCAGTATTCAGAAATGTGTTTGAGAACCACTGGATTAGAGCATCTGAAATCAATCCATGACCAAGTGCTTGAATTTATTTTGTAGCATCTCCAAGCATGAGTGTTATCATTAAGCAGTCTGACAACCTTGGATTGCCCCTAACTCATGCACTAATTTCTTCTTTTACCCTTAAACCTCAAAAACAATTTACACAAACAATATAGAGATGCAGAAGAGAAACTTCCCTGCCTCTGCTCTTACCCAGATAAGCCAGGAGTCCACTGTTCCAAACATGGCCTTGTGAGAGAGCACAGCTTCATGGACCTTTTCAACATTATCCATCAGCCAGCGTAACTTCACTGCGCTGAAGTATGTGCTGATAGGTAGGCCAGTCTTGTGCTGTATGAAGCAAGAGGAGTACAAATATTTATTTAGTTTTGCCAACTTTGAATAAAGTAACAGAAATAAAAAAAAATAACCTGAGTACAGGCTTTATAAGGACAATTTTTCCTCAATGTTTGATACATTTCTGTTTGAAACAAGAAATCAGGATGGGACAGGGCTAAAATAACCCAGCCAAAACTTCAATTTTCATTTCATGAAAAAAGACTTCCTATCTGACATTTTTTTTTTTTAAATTTACAACATAATAATGGATCGTGGATGTAACTGTTCAAGATAATTTCAGGCTTATTTACAAGGAGACACTGGCACTCTCACCTTGAGATGGTTTTTGTTTCTGCCTGGAGTTTTGTTGATGAGCCTTTCTACTGTTGACTGGGTCCGCAGATCAAGCCAAACTAAACATCCAAACAAATCAGAAACACACCAGCTCATTATGCGCAGAGCAATCTTTTTAAAACCACTTACTAAAATGCTTTAACTGAAATAAAAACTCTTTTTTGTGCTTATCATTGACATGAATGACTGACATCCTTCTTTAAATCATAATTTGCCTATTCTTTCCTGGTGTACATAGCAAATACTGTATAAGAATTTTTACACAGCCCTGTTCTATACAGGGTTGCTAAAGTTAAATTAGACCACAAAATCATGTAACAAAAAGATTATATGGTGAATATAGTGCAGAAGTCACGTGGACTGTCTTTATGCTGCTTTTCTTGTGGTTATATGTGTTCTTTTTGGAGCTTTACAGTCCTTGCTCACCATCTCCTGTGGTGTACAGAGTGTAAAAATTCTTTTTATATTTTATGAAAAAATCTGGACCACATGGGTTTGAAATGATGTAAGGGTGCGTAAATGATGACAGATTTAACATTTTAGGTGAATTAATCCTTTGACTCAATGCCTCCTTTTAAGCACAGGTCTGTGCTCTCTTTTCTCAGAGAGGACACTTGAATTTGTCTTGTCCAAGATAGAATTAACACTGTTGACAGTTAAACAACACTTACAATAAAAAAAAAAAAATAAAAAAAAAAAAAAAAAACTGCATGTGAACTATTTGCAAATAACATTTTTATTTTAATATATGACACGGTCCAAACAACAAGTCTAAAGATGATAACTGTCCCATTTAGAGTTTTATGAATAATTTCACATATCTAGCACATATCTAGGGCCGTATTAAATCCGTTTGATTTTTTCTCAAATTCCATTTTTAATTTTTATGGATTCTGTGTTTTTTTGTTTGTTTTTTTCCATTTAAATTTTTCTTTACTCCTTTTTAATGGTTAAATTAAATATCATTAATCAAAAAGTATGTCTAATTAATTAAAATCATGAAATTTATACAATTCACATCAATTGATTAAAAGGTTAACAAAAATTACATGTTTAGAGCCCTATGAAATATTATATTTTTTCCCACCATATGTTTTATTGTTACCAAATTCTTTGTTTTAGCATGTCTACTTATTTTAATGCATTAGAACAACTTAATTTATTCAAATTTATTCCTAAAATGGCCTTTTGATATGTTTTTTTCCCTCGGAAATTCAGTGTTGTGTATTTAAATTTTTCCGGTTATCAAATGAAAGTTATCAAATGAAAGATGAATTAAAACATTAATTCATCTTTTAATTACTGAAAATTAAACAAACTTTTTTTTTTATTATTAAAACATGAAAGAAATGTGTGATTATTCCTTAAAAAATAAGTTTTAATAATTTTAGTAGTAGTTGTAGATGTACATTCTACTGAACTGTAATAAAATTGCACAGTCTTCAAGTTAAACCGAACTTTTATTTTATGACGGGTTGCCGTGAAGACCTTTAAATTTCTATGTGTATATGATTTGACGCTAGTTACTCAATTGAAATGGTAAAATGCTCGTTCTGGAGATGTTGTTCATGTATTTATGTCCTCATTTAGTGAAAAGGCAGACACTGAAATCACCGCAAGCGTCACGCGCGCTTCAGTACGCGTGTAGAAAATGAAGCCGCGCGTCTTCGCCATTCATTCACAGAGACACGCAGAAATGCAGGATTCATATTTAAATAGTACTTTTGTGGCTTAATATTCACAGATACTAGTCCATAATCGAGATTTGCTTTAAGTGTAATGACCTACTTTTCATGACTGGATTCTGCGATTCCGCGGCGTGGAAATCATAGGGCCTTATTTATCTTATGCCCAATATGATGAAAACGGCTACGATTCTTTGCCAATGCTCGTTACACACAATTAGGAATTACATTGTGTGACGATTAACATAAATGACATTGTTCAGCTGCTAACATCTTGCTTCTCATTCTTCAAGCGTTAAAAAAAACGCTGTGCTGGAATTCCTGCTCAGCTTATATGAACAATATCGATCCCACCTTCTTTGATTTGATTAGCCATTTCAATCATTTTGGCATTGATGAGCACTGTTACACTGCTGCACTGAGCCTGAGCACGCTAAAGAGACTAATAATTTTGACCATGGGGCCATTTGCCTGAGTCGACGAAGGATACGTACATTTACTATCATTCATATTGTCCACATTGTCCAAGGGCCCACCGGGAAAACTCTCAGTGCTCTAGATGACCAGTCCACCCCTGGTCATATATAGGAAGGTAATGTTATTTACCTATAGCATTATAAAGTGGTTCTCCTGTTTCCTTGTCCCAAACAAGGGTGGTTTCCCTCTGATTGGTCACACCAATAGCTGCAGAAAGATTAAAAGGTGAAGAAATGAAAATAAACAACCATTAGCACATAATGGCAGGTGAATGGAGAGATAAGTTGTCTTGTTACCTTTTATGTTTGAGATATCAATGTTGAGCTGGGTCAGTTTCTCACAGGTTCTGTCCATGCACTCATACACAGACTGAAGAATCTCTTTTGGATCCTCCTCCATCCAGCTGAGGGAAGACAATAAATCATTTTTAATGGTTTATTACAGTTAACTAAAACTTTAAGTGAAATAAAATAAGAAATATATAAAAACTTTATTTTATACAATATTTCTAAATTTTCATTTCGTTTAACACTAAGAAATGTGACAAAAACATAAAATGACTACAACTAATTAAAATTAAACTAAAAAAAGCAGAAAACATAAAATTAAAAACTATAATAGTATTGCAATGATACTAAAATAACCCTGGTAATCACTCCAACCACCCACATGAAATTTGCATGATTCTTAAATATAGCACACTGGGCATAACTAAACACAGCTGACATCTTTGCCCTCAATGTGAATGGAAGAAATCCTACTGAGCTCATCTAGAATAACAGTATGAACCAATAGTGAACTCATTATTTGAATCACAAGTTGTACTCTTCCTATATTGCATAATCCATTGCTCCATTCAACCAGCATGTGTCAACACGAAGGACACAATACTCACCCCTCTTTAGGAAAGCTCTGTTTAATCTCAACCTGATGGTGGCTGAGAAGCTCTGCTGTTTTTGCATTGAAAACCTACAATTAAAAGAACATAGAACTTTTAAGTTTGAGAGTCAGTTTTTGATAATATAAGTGTCCAGTCTGCCCCAGTTCAACGTTCAGTATTAGAAGACACAAAATCACAAGCACAAAAACTCAATGTGATTTGTCAGTGATGTTGAAAACTGGAATTTATTCCAGTAATTCATCACAAAGGCATTAATCACAGTGTTTGACCTCATTCTGAGCTTTTCTGTTGAGTAACAATTCTGACCACATTTTAACAATATGAGGAATGTTTTTGTCAGGCCCTGGAATTACAAGCACAACCAATTTTAACATAAACATCTTATTGGACACACAAAGGAAAGATATTGAATTGCCTTGTCCACTATTAGTGCCACAACCTTCTAAGATCGTCAGATCTAACACATACAGCCCACAGCAGCAAACAGTAACATTTCTAACAGAGCACCACAAGGGTTTCTGTAGGTTTTATGAAGGTAAACTTAAGACTTTCTTAAGAAAATTTAAGGAACACAATGAGTAAGGAACACAAAATTGATTAAGAATTGAATAGCTCTGCAAATAAAAAAGAAAAAAAAAAGATGTTCTTGCTTAGTATTTCTGTCTTGTTTAATTTGTGGAACGGCGAATTAAAACTTTTTTTAGACCAGCAGAATTCCGACACGGACGGAATCAAAACACCTACACCCTACCTGGACAATATCTTAATACACTGTCATTTAAAAAGTTCGGATGTTCACACAAAACATCATGATTACAGCTGTCATTATAGTGGGAATTAAAGTGTGTTTTAAGCAAACATTTGAATTTTGTAATGCTCCAAACATTGTGTAACTGGGTAAAACGAAGATTATTAGGAAGATGAATTTCACAGATTCTGAGACAAGCACTGAGTGAACAGAAAACTAACTAGGAGGATTCGGTTAACGTTCAACTGGCATTGTGCGAATGAGCAGATTCAGAAACTAGATGTAATCCACGTGGGTAACTGGCATGACAGAACTCCAGCTGAACCGGCTCCGAAATATTTACCTGCCCATGTTGGCAAGGGCACGGAGGACTCTCCAATCTTTGTCTGTATGCGAGCCACTTGAGCTCCACCACAACACGATGACATGTCCCCATGATACGATACGACTTACCAGAAAACGTGTGGAACTCGTGCCTTGATCGATAGCAGCTACGAGGGGGCCCAGCATGATCCTGTTCGACGATGCAGCCATTGTGCCGTTCATTGAATCAATGAGTGACCAAAGCAGCCAGAAATATTAGACTGGACACTGGCCTCCCTGCTCTGCGCTCCGCCCTTACTCCCGCTTTGACGTCTGCGAGTATGCGGCACTGACGGCACGTGATGACGTAAACACACGCCCCATTGCAGTAGGAGGGTTTTCCTAATGAACATCAGTATACACGATTTACCGAAGGTATCACACGTTGGAATCTAAACTTTGGAGTTTAAACTTTTTATTATAGAGAAATGTAATAAAGTTTGTAATAAAACTAAACAGATGCATTATATTATGTAATGTGATATTATGATGTGTATTATGGTTTTGTGATTAGTAACGCAACAATGTTTTATAGGCATTTGCACATGATTCTAAATTAGGTATCAAATGTTTTATTATTATTATTATTATTATTTTAATGTTGAATATAAGATAATGTTGGAGTATTATTGGTGCCTCATTTATTATTAATAATAATTTGAAACGATGATTCTGAAAGAAAATGCGCCGGGAATCAGCTGTTGATATTAACTAACAACAGTTAAGCGCAACCCCCTAGGTAAGGGGCACATTTTTAATGCATAATTTAGAAACATCCACCAGCTTGAAAACGCCCACAAATTTAGAAACGCCCACTTTTGTTATGCAGAGACTTCATACTTAACTGGGGTGCGTTTCTCTAAAGCAAAAGTTTTCCCAAAAGCATCAACAGCTAAAAATGGTCGCAAGTTCTATGGAACTCTATTGGTAACGACGGAACTTGTGACCATTTTTAGCTGTTGATGCTTTTAGGAAACGCACCCCTGGTTTGAGGAGTAAATCACATTTATCAGCTCATATTAGGTTCGACCAAAATTACAATTCAAAATTCAGTCAGAGCTATCTAGAACTGTATCTTCATATTTACATATTTGAAGCTTCATATTACGAGTGTGCTACCAACACCCCCCACCACCACCTTATTTAGTGGGGTCAGACGACCCAACAAACCCCCAAATTAGCACCCTGATTGTAGGTCTGTATGATACAGCGTAATAATAAAAATAATATTAAAACGAAGCCTGTGTCTTCCTCTGTTTATTCTAAAACTGTGTATTTCACAAACTGCATATCTGCTATTTGACACAACATGGCATTTTGGATGATGGAGACAATCTACTTTGGCGTTCCTGTGACACAGGCAACTGTAGATGAGAGCAGGAATGAGCTTTATTTCTGAAAAAATGCCAACAGGGGCGCGGGAACAGGGGGTGCTGAGGGTGCTGCAGCACCCCCTGTTTTTTTCTGTGGGCAACTGTAAACTGTTGTGAATAAAAAAAAATATATAGGCTATATATATATATACATATATATATATATATATATATATATATATATTATATACTGTATATTTATACTTGAATATTTGAGATTTGACTATGAAAAGAGATTTGATTATGTTTGAGTTTTGAGTTATTCAATAATTCAAATCAAATCACGATGCGTATTATTAACCAATCAGATTTGTTGTTGTCAGACACATAACGCGTAACTAAGGTTGATTTGAGGGACGTACCTCATAATGAAGTGTGAATAGTTGCGTAACTTAAGAGAAATTTGTTATAATAAAGATTCATTTAAACATTTCTATGGTTGCTCCGATGTTTATAACATTTAGTTTACATTGGCTATTTTGCTATCTATTTCTATGTGCTCTTCGACATATTTACCATTTGCCCATTAATTTAACAGTTGTAAGAATTAAAGTTATCAAAGTTATTAAACTGATGCAGGGCTACTTGATGCCAAATCACGCACGCAGCACTGCCAATGCTTGCTTTTATGTTTGTGAATGTTATGTTTGTGTTGTGGGATCTGTAGGTTGTGGCTTAAAAGCGGAACATGGAAATATCATGGATGTACTGGGAAAAAAAAAAGTTTTAAACTTTTTAAACTTTTATTTTTTTTTTTGTTCTCAGCGATATGAGTCTTCCCCTTCTCCCAAAACAGCTTATAGCTACCTATTAAAATAGTTCAGTTTTGTATGTAATGGAAAAGTGATTAGGCTATGTTTCGTTTTTTTTTTCTTCATAAAGTTAATTTAGAAAAACCTTGGGAGCATTTTTTGTTCGTTAATTTTTTTTTTTTTCTTTTAAGCAACGACCAAGCGGCCAGGGTCAGCAGTGAGTTGATCGCCTATGTTTGATTAATTTAGCCTTATAAAATCATCACGACTTGACTAAAATAAAATCGATAGATAGGCCTATAAAACAGTTCAAGCATATCACAGTGTTAGTTTAAATGTTTAACCTATATAAATGTGCGCTGTTAGACGCATATCCAACAGTTTGTGTGGAGAGTGGAAGCTGAAGCGAGCTTTACAGGACACCGAGGCTCCAGCGTGCAGGTCACTTGTGTTTTTTTCTTACAGTAAAAACAACTTAAAATACGCCGTGTGATTTTTGCTCATAAAGGTAAGAGTAATATATCATTTGTAACTGTAAAGGGTCTACTTTTATTTGTGTGCATTCACAATATCAACATTGTGCTTTTATAAAATAGGAAAACAGAGAATGCGCTTTCTGCCGGTCTTGAACAAGAGCGCTTCAATGATGAACCGAAACTCGGCAACTCGAAACTGGCTCACAGATATGATAAATATATCTATAGAAAGCTTTAAATTACTACTTTAAAACGAAATAATTCAAAGCAAAGCAAAAACTCTTCATTAGCCTATGTAATCCGTTAAGATGCATATATTTCTATGCATATATTTATATATTTCTATATTTAAGATGCATATATTTCTCTCTGCGCGTCCAATGAGGAGATGGCGAGTCATTTTTTCCCGTCACCGTCTAAAATATAAAAATAAGGGAAAGCCTAAAACAGGCCCGATTATAATTTGCGTTTTATTTTATAATTGTATTCAATAATAATAAAAAAAAGTATGTAAATCTTTGTCCTTGAAATTTAAAGGATTTGCTGCGACGCAATTTTGTCTGACTGATAGACCTATGTGAATTATGTCTTTTTAATCCATGCAGCAAATGCTTTAAATACAGCTTTAAAATTACTTTATTGCATTCCAGATGCTTTTAAAGAACTTTTCACTATACATTTTAAGGGTTTTTTTTTAAGCTTGAATGTAGCTTGAATGTAAAACGTTGTTGTGAATTCATTGTAGCCTATTCCCATTTGTAAAATAGCTAATTGTTGTCTAACACGATCTCATGAAAGTGCGTAGGCTATAGCACGATTTTCTGTTTCTAATATTTATAAGCAGAAATTGACTACCCCCCCATAAAACACCTTCCCGCGCCCCTGATGCCAACCTTTTGCTGTTAACAGGGCATGCTTCGTTTTCATTAATTCATGCAAGTACATTTACATTTTTGCATTTAGCGGATGTTTTCACCCAAAGCAACTTACAAAAAACGTTTATGGAAGAGATGTGTTATGTCGCATGAATTAAGTCAACCGGAACCGGGAACACTTGTCATAACACCCAATGTACTTGTTACATTGTAAGAAGAATGGAATCTATATTAGTCTGTTTCTTCTTATTCCAAGGTTACTGTCGCCACCCAGATCCAGTCTGTATCCAGATCAGATGGTTACTGTAGTCACCTGGATCCAGTGTGTATCCAGACCAGATGGTGGATCAGCACCTAGAGACAGCCCTTAATGTCTAGGGAGACCAGGACAACTAGATGAACCCCCTGCGAAGACTTTGTCGGTCATCGGCACAAATCCTCAGCAAAGAGAACCAGACGAGTCATTTTCACAGTCTGACTTGTGTTGCAGCCTGGAGGAGAACTGGCACTGCAACTGAGCCTGTTTTCTCCAAAGGTTTTTTTCTCCATTCTGTCACCGATAGAGTTTTGGTTTCTTGCCACCATCACCTTTGGCTTGCTTACTTGGGGACACTTAATTGTTGTGGCAATATTGTTAACTTGATTCCAAACACACTATTGAAAGAGAGCTGAACTCAGCTTGACAATGACATCACTGAATCAACGATGAACTGACTTCAACTGAAAAACTGACTGTTTACAATTGTCCTCTTTCAGAGCTGCTCTACAGCAGAATTTAATTTTGTTTGCATTACTGACACTATATTGTCTTATTTAACACTGTAAAGCTGCTGCTTTGACACAATCTGTATTGTATAAACAGCTACATAAATAAAGGTGACTTGACTTGATTTCAGCTGCTTCTTGAAAGTTGTGATGGTCTCTCAGCAGTTGGGTGGAGGTTGGCAGATCATTCCACCAGAGAGGAACAGAGACAGTATAGGTTTTGGAAAGTGACTTTTTGCCTCACTGTGAAAGAACATCAAGACCTTGCTCATTCAGTGCCCTGAGCTGACAAGAGGAAGAATACACTTGAAGTAGTGAACTGAGGTAGGGAGGTGCTGTTCCAGTGGCAGTCCTAATAGGCAGTGTATAAATTTCTATTTATTTTAATTATGGTCTCAACTGGGAGCCACTGCAGTTAGATTACTATTGAGAGGCCATAGGGAGTTGGTTGTTGTTATCAGCTTGGTTTTTGCCTTCAGAAAGCAGAGCAACAACAGGTTTCTAATTTTTGTTCATCAACTGATTCTAATGTTGGATTCAAGAGCTTCTCCTCCATCCATGTTGTCACTGACAATATAAGTGCCCTTTTATAGTGGGATCCCATTACTCTTTTTGTTTCTGACATTTGTGAACTGGCTACAGTATTTCATTCACTCAAAAGAGAATGGAACAAACTTGACGTTACTTCCTGCCAAGGTTTTTTTCTTTTTCTTGTTTTTTTTTTTTTTTTTGCAAAAAGGTGCAATTCACAATTTGTACTCATGGTGTTGCTATTGGTCTTCCACAGTAATTACAGTGATAGAGGCACATGGAGCATTGAGGAGTCTTGTCTGTGCAGTCAATGTGACTTTTTATTACAATTACAAGTAGTGCTGCTGGGCATGTTCTCACTGAAATGATTCAGTTTGACTGGAATAATGGGTAACATGAGTAGCATATTTCACAAACATCCAACTTTTCCAGTCAATCCACTTGAATGTGAAACTGCACTGCACTGGTTAATCAAATCAAACGTTCTTTGCTTTAGCCAGTAATGAAAAACTTATTTCACATAAATCTGTCTTTTAAATGTGCATGCATTATTCACAGATATTTTTAATATTGGGTTAATTCTTTCTTGCCTGCTGTTTGCCAAAAGTTATCTACCTTATCTGGAAATGAGGCTGTCTATTACTGTCTCTTGGCCTATTAAATCTGTCATAATTTCCAGACTGTTCTAGGCATTACTGTACATCTGAGAGAGACCCAGCTGTTGTCACATCTTGTTTACAGAGGAGATCTAACCCAGCTGCTGACAAGCTCAAGGCATCATCCCTGCTCAATATGCTGTATTGTCAAAGAGTAATTTGACATTCATAACTATCGTCTTCATCAAACCTCAGTGAGTTTTTTTTTTTTTTAGAGTGGCTTAAAAAGTCTTAATTTGTGCTTCCACAAATTAAAGCCTTATAAGGATCTTAAATCAAATCATAAATTTGCGGCATTAAATGTTGCAAGCATAGCAAAAAATCTTGCTCAGTGATTTTGTTTGCTTTCCGATACAAATATGTCCTTGAATCAAGATACATTTATTGAGATGCAAAATGAAGACTTGTTTTCTGAGAAACTGAACAAAATTGAGTTTATGCTTAAAACAAGAACAAATATCTGACAATGGGGAATGAAAACTTGTTTTCCCTTTGAACAAAGTAGATTTTTCTGACCGCATTTGCAGATATTTGTTCTTGTTAATCACAAACTCACTTCTAACCTCTTCTAATTTTGATCAGTCTCTCATAAAACAAGAACTATTTAACATTATTTTGCTTTAAAAGTAAATGTATCTTGATTTAAGAAACTTCTTTTTTTGCCATGTGATCAGAAGGTAGTTATTTCCATATTCTAATGTTTGGGAGCAGAGCTATTCAAGTCTTAAGCTTTTAAAAAGTAATGAAGATCTGTAATAAGTTGTATTTTCAAACCACTCATTTCTTGCTCCCTAGACATTTACATTTAGAGACCATATTGTCATATTGTGTTCCCTTTCAATTTATCCCTTATATTTTCTATACTTGATCTTAAAAGGATCTTAATTTTACCTTCATAAATCCTACATAACCCCTGGTGGTAGCATACTGTTATTTATCTTTAAAAATGTTGTAATCCTATAATATTCCTTACTTCATTTGTTAACAGCTCAGAAACATCAGTTTATCATAATTTCAGCTGTATTATATAAACTCAGCAAAAAAGAAACATTCTCTGACTTTCAACTGCTTTTATTTTCAGCGAATTTCTTAACACATGTAAATATCTGTTTTAATGAAAAATGTTGAATAACTGTTTTTCCTGTCTCTCTGTAGCACTGCCTTAGGTGTCTTACATTACGGACTTTGCAGTTTATTGGCTACATTTGCAGTCCTGATGCCTAATACGGCATGTTCACACAGGTGAGCAGGGACCCTGGCCATCTTTCTTCTGGTGTTTTTCCAGAGTCAGAACCAGATTTTATGGTTCATTGCACAAATACAGAAAATATTGTTTTGTAAACTTATTTGGATTTTACAAATTATCTTTAAAATACAGTATTCTGAAAAAGGGACGTTTCTTTTTTTCTTTTTTGCTGAGTTTATTTGGCACTGATATTTTACATCCGTTAGACCCATCAATTACAATAACAATACACAAAACATTTCTTTCTTGTAAATGCATCTAATCCAAATATTTTACCCAACTGCAACAGCTTCATCAAGTTTCTGCATGCTTTAAAATAGGGATATGCACATTAAGTGCAGTAAATAACATTTGCATTTGAAGATAAGAATTACATTGATAATGATGGTGACTGACACAAATACTGGGAGCAGGTACCAGGAATTTAAAACCTAGAACAAGTAGAACATCCTAGAAAGATCATAGTCAGAATGTTCATCAAGGAGTTTTTGTTAATGAATTTTCAAGTCTCTGAAGTTACTGGCTGTCAGAGCTCTTTGCACCTTTCTCATTCCTAGATTGACTGAGCAGCTCCTCTATTCGTTGAAGGTCATTATCAGTGTCCTGATGATTCTCACACTTCATTTCCCCAATGAGATCATCTGTAAGCTTGAGACGAGCATTCCTGTAATGGAGGCATCAGCTCAATTTTCATCTCAAAGTGACTAGCTTATCAATTCTGTCCAAGTACGAAAAGATTCTCTTTTCCTGGTGTAACTAACCATTCAGCGACTCTCAGCTCATGTAGCTCTCGTCTTTCCCGTTGTCTCTTGTCATGCATGGTCTCGCCCCCCAGCTTCTGCAGACCAATGATTACAACTCCAGCCGGCAGCCTGTTATAACATCACATGTTTATCAAAGAGCAATTAAGTAATATCACATGAGCGAGAGTGCTGCTGATATAAACACATGGTGTGCAGGTGATCACGGCCATGGTGATGTACAATATATTTATGCCTTTTGTTCATGTTTGTTTCAATAATGAAAATACTTCCAGAAGTCAGAGCAGGATGAAGCACTGGCATTCTATGTACTGCAGGGGTGCAACACTGGTCTGACAAGTGGGGGTGGGGGGGTCAAAACTGAGTGCTGGATAATATTCAGTTTTCATTTCAGATACAACATATTATTTTAATATGCAGTGGATTATCAACAGTAAAATAATACAAAGAACATATTTTCTGGGAAACTATATGCTAAGAATTTATTTCATTTGCATATCTCAGGTGAGCAAAATACATGAATCCAAATGTTTTGTAGACAGATGTGTAAATTTGTGCTGTTAAATGATTAATCGCGTCCAAAATAAAAGTTTTTGTTTACATAATATATGTGTGTGTACTGTGTATATTTATATAAATGCACACACATACAGTATATATTTTGAAAATATTTACATTATAATTTTATATACATATAATTTACATTAAATATAAATATATTTAATATATAAACAACATATTTTTCTTAAACATATATGTGACCCTGGACCACAAAACCAGTCATAAGGGTAAATTTTTTGAAATTGAGATTTATACATTATATGAAAGCTGAATAAATAAGCTTTCCATTGATGTATGGTTTGTTAGGACAATATTTGGCCGAGATATAATTATTTGAAAATCTGAAATCTAAATATTGAGAAAATCGCCTTTAAAGTTGTCCAAATGAAGTTCTTAGCAATGCATATTACTAATCAAAAATTAAGTTTTGATATATTTACGGTAGGAAATTTACAAAATATCTTCATGGAACAAAATCTTTACTTAATATCCTAATGATTTTCGGCATAAAAGAAAAATGGATAATTTTGACCCATACAATGTATTTTTGGCTATTGCTACAAATGTACCTGTGCTGCTTAAGACTGGTTTTGAGGTCTAGGGTCACACGTGCATGTGTGTGTGTTTATGCATACATCATAAATATACATAGCACACACACATATATTATGTAAACCAAAACTTTTAATTGGTATGCGATTAATCGTGATTAATCCTTTGACAGCACTAGTGTAAATGTTTCAAATGTGTCAATTGTGCATAATGTGTAACAAAATGTGTAAAAAGAACAGTACACAAACTTTGTTTGTTATGTTAATTGCCCTGCCAAAATTTCACTGGCCCCACCATAAAACAATAAGTTAAATAAACAAATTGCAAGCAATACCATAAATATATACAATAAAACAAATGTTCATGTTAAGTTTTTCAGGTATTCAGGTATGCAAAATAATGTATACATTTAATATACTTAATCCTTATTATATAATTATTCCTTATTAAAACTAAGTAGGTTATTCAGTGAAGAGCAGATTTGACCAGTAACTTTCGCTTTTTCTTTTGTTCCTTAATTAACATTAATGAATCATGACAGCAGCAGATATAATAATCTGCTGTCACTTTAAAGACCAAATGCATGGATCATATATTTTCTTGCAACTGTTCACATTGATTTAATATTTATTATTCTAACTCAGTTAAGAATGTGCTTACAAGGATACGCAGCAAACATGGGCATTTTGGCTAACTGTGTTTTTGGCCAGATACTGCTGAGGTGGGGCAGAGCAGGCATAATTTAGTCTGGCTTCATGCAGCAGTTGTTAGACTGAATTTTAAGCAGGCACAGAGGAGCTTTAACTGTGGAGTATGCAGCCTGTTCAGTCAAATTAGTAGACATAAACTAACTGTTCTAAATACAAATTCAATATGGATTATTAGTAGTAGTAGTAGTAGTAGTAGTAGTACTAGTAGCAGCAGTAGTAGTTTTGGTAGTATTGTTTATGTGTTGTGTTAATTAATAAATAGACAAACTTCAAAAATTTGATATTAACTTGCAGCCTGTATTAGTTTTGGAATTATTAAAAAGTATTTTTAATGTATGTTTTTAGTTTTTTTTTTTTTTAATTTTAGTTTTGAAATGAAATGCTCCATGATCTTTCACCGAACCATTTCCAAGTCCAAAAATAGTGAGCATGTTAGCGTGTTACAGTCGTCACACTATATAGAGCATAATGTACTATATATAGCCTTTTTTCACTTTGTTGCACCTGACTGAGAAATTAAGGTCTGTCTGCTGGCACACTGTGTGCTCCAGGTGTGAGTTAAACAGCTGTGTGAGGCTCTTCTAACTTAAGTATCTCTGCTAATGAGGGGAAAGAGTGAGAAAGTAGTAAAACAAAAATAAATATAAAAGGAAAAAAAAAAAAAAAAAAAAGCACAGCACAGCACAGCTGATAGTTCTTCAGATCAAAGACTTCTGTTTAGCATATGGGTACCTCTGGTAATGAGAAATGAAGAAATAAAAGAGGAGGACTGGAGGAGCAAAAGGGGGGAAGGGAGTTGTTTTGGCTGGGGGATGCAGATGTAAGACAGAGGGTTACAGGGAAGGCCACAGCTGACTGACAGAACACCCTCAGAGAGGGAGGGAGAGGGTAGTGTGAGGGGGCAAAGAGTGCAGTGTTGCTCCAGGGTAGACACAGGGTAGACTGACTGAGATACATACACACACACACACACACACACACACACACAATCTCTCTCTTTCTGTTCTACTCACCCCAGTACAGCTCCTATGGCCGTACCAGCCAGCAGCCCTCTAATTCCCAGATTCAGCCGGAACACTCCTCCTGTGAGAGCTGAACACAAACACATGTGAATACTGTCATTATATCCTGTCATCTTAGTATGATAAGCAAAAATGCTTTTAAAATCGCTTAACTTGAGGCACATAGGCCTACTAAAGTACCATCACCCAAAGACCCAGAGGATGAGGAGTTTGTGTACTTACCACCTGCAACAGCAAAATGGCTCAGAGTACTTTTGTCTCTGTACACTGTCAATCCAGTACTTACAGTGCTGTTAAAAAAAAAAAAAAAAAAAAAAAAGGAAAAAGATTTGAACAGCATAAAGCATTTTTCATTATTGCAGAAACTGACAGGCTATTAATTTTCCTGCAGCAACAATCCTAGTATAGTAGTTCTAAACCTATTCTACTGTTTTCAAACACATGCTGTATATATTTCTAAAACTCAAATGTGCTGTTCAAATAACGGTGCTCATTGGAAAGGTATAGTTTTTAATTTGAAAACTAGCAGTGCCTAAAGAAATTGCAAAATAATGACCGTTTTCAAATAGGTTTCCTCAAACAGTCCTACCACCCTTTTCAGCCTTCCCCAAAATCACACCACTGGCTAAATCAGTAGTGTTTTCACAACTTTCAAAAAGAGGAAAAAATAGAGAGAGGAGAAAAAGGGAGAAAAAAAAAAAGCAAAAATTTGAAGTCACTCCCATAAACACTGTATTAGAAAACACTAAATTTTTTTTGTAATTTGATTAAATTATATTGCAAAGGTAATATAATAAAAAAGTAAAGAGTTGTAAATGTACACACATTAAAAAAAAAAAAAAGAAAATAATAAAAACTTTGGATTTGCAATGCTGATGACCGCGTCATCAAAGTCTGTGAAACTGGTCCATAATACATTAATTGTAAAATGAAAGAAATATGTCACCAAAAAAATGAACATTTGCTGAGAATGTCATCCACGACGTAGATGAGTTTGTTTCTTCAAAGGATATTTAGCATTAGATCACTCATTAATGGTTTCTCCGCAGTGAACAAACAGCTGTTAAAAAGATCCCAATAATCCACAAGTCACACGACTTACATCACGGTCCTTCAAATACCATTTTTGTGAAGTGAAAAGCTGCGTGTTTGTAAGAAACAAATCCATCAAGATGTCACTTCTGAATCAGAATCTATAATAACTTTTTCTCTAGTGAAAAAGTCCATCCCAAGTTGTCCTCTGACATCAAAACCCATTGTTTAAAACTGTTTTGGCTTGACGGAGCTTGATCTGTGCATATTTCTCTCCTCATTCAGACAAGATTCACTTTTTCACTGGAGAAAGCAATATTATAGATTATGTAAGACAAAGCAGTCCAAAACAGTTCTAATCAAATATGTGGGTGGTTTTGACGTGAGAGGACAACAGGGGATCAACTTTTTCCACTGGAGGAAGCAATATTATGAATTATGGGGTTGTATTTTAGCCAGAAGCAATGGTTTGAAGTTAAAAAGTCTTAATGATGGATTTGTTTCTTACAAACATTCAGCTTTACACACAAGACATTAATTGATGGACTGGAGTCATGTGGATTACTGTGATGTTTTTAATCAGTTGATTGGACTGACGGCACCCATTCACTGCAGAGGATGGTTTGGTAAGCATATGATATAATGCTAAATGCCTTTAAATCTGTTCTGATGAAGAAACAATCTCATCTACATCTTGAATTGGTTGAGGGTGAGTACATTTTCAGCAAATTTTCATTTTTAGGTGAACTATATCTTTATACGTGACTCTGGACCACAAAACCAGTCTTAAGTCGCTGGGGTATATTTGTAGCAATAGCCAAAAATACATCGTATGGGTCAAAATTATCAAATTTTCTTTTATGCCAAAAATCATTAGGATATTAAGTAAAGATCATGTTCCATGAAGATATTTAGTAAATTTCTTACCATAAATATATCAAAACTTCATTTTTGATTAGTAATATACATTGCTAAGAACTTCATTTGGACAACTTTAAAGCTGATTTTCTTAATATTTTGATTTTTTTTGCACCCTCAGATTCCAGATTCTCAAATAGTTGTATCTCAGCCAAATATTGTCCTATCCTAACAAACCATACATCAATGGAAAGCTTATTTATTCAGCTTTCGGATTATGTATAAATCTCAATTTTGAAAAATTGACACTTAAGACTGGTTTTGTGGTCCAGGGTCACATATAAGACAAGTTCATTCAAACATGTAATTAAATGTTTCACAAATTAAACCTGAACATATCTAAACTTACTTAAACATGGTCACAAAAGCTGCTATCCTCCAGCTCCACCTCCAGCCAAAGCGTACAAACCCACGAATAGCTGCATTATGGGCTGAGCGCTGGAGAGACAAAATATATACACAAAACATCACTGTATGCACATTTCAGCCCCATAAAATAATAATGTGCTTTTCTCAGCTGTACAAAATATAAAAACAAAGATATTCAAGCATCAAAAAACATTTTACAGTACTAAAGTATATCGCTGCATTAATGGACAACGGGAGCAGATGTCTGTGTGAATGAAAATCTGTTGCTACAAAACAGATACATTTGATACATATATGTTCAGCCTCTGTCCTTTTTGTCTTACCACTGCATCCACTCTGTTTTGGTAAATTTCGGCCTGGCTGAGCTGGATGAATCTCTCACGGGCATGTCTTGCTCCTGGTAGGCCTCCATAGACCATCCCAACCACAGCTGCAGCAATGCCACTCTTTATTATATTCCTTAACTCCTCTGAATACATCTGACCCTCGCTGTGTGGAAAGCAGAACAGAATCAAAGAGAGGCAAATGCACCATGCCCACAAATATTCCATAAAGGTGCCCCCGATATTGTGTGTAACAAATATGGCATATCATCTGGCTGTGCTTAGTTAATTGTGGATTAAATCTCATATTACGTGTATCAAACAACGCCGGGGAAAGGCAAAGAATTACACATTTAAAGCCCTATTACAATGGCAGAGCAATACAACAGTGTGTTATGTATTGCAGACACATCACTGATACTTACCCCCTGTAGAAAAGATCTTTGATACGATCCCATCCTGTGTCAGGGAACTCTGGTTTACTTAGGTGCTGTGGTAAAGTCTGTGTAGAGCTATTATCAGATGCATGGACACTAGGAAGACTGAACCCCAGAAGGCTCAGATGTGAGCCCTCAAGTCCATGTGCATCTGTCCCCCCACATGTGGGTGATGAATCCTGCCGGCCTGCAGTACGCATCAACAAGCTGTTCAATCACAGAAACACAAGGCCAGAGGTATAGAGCGTGTTTATGTATGTTCATCCACACTGACACGCATGCCCTATGGTTAGACGACAGAATCATACAGACAGGCTGCATGTAGCACCTGAAGCAACACAGCTGTCAAAAAGAGTTTCTGAGGAATAAATTATGGAAGCTTGTTTCTGCCACAGGATAAAAAAAAAAAAGTAATAGCCACTTTTTATATCACAAATTAGACTTTATTTCTCACAATTCTGAGAAAAAATAAGTTAAATAAACAAAGAATTTAGACTGCAATTACGGGTTTACATCTTAAAATTCATTTATTTCTCACAATTCTGCCCTTTTCGCTCAGAATTCTGAGTTTATATCTCGCAATTCTTCTACTTTTTTTAAAAATAAAAAACTATATATATTATAGGGAATTGTAACCTCCCTAGTGAAAAACAATATACTAAAATGTATTTTAAATACATTTATTTTGTGCCAAGGATACTACAAATATATTTACATATTTATGTGCTTAATAAAAATACCCTGCAATTGTACTTGTGGTAAACTAAACTGGTATACTTAAAGCATGCTAAATTGGAATAACTTATTTTGTGCTTAATGCACTTCAACTGTGCGGAAGTAGTCCTTCCTAGTGTGAAAGAGGTTCAACTAAAGATATACTCAAGTATATCTGATTGTGCTAAAGTGGAACTATTGCAAGTATACTTCAGATATGCTTTAAATATCTTGCATTTAAAGCCTGATATTATACAGAGATCATATAATCCTTATTAACAGTGATATTAACCCTCTATGGCATAGTGTTGCCCTCAGGCAACAAACTACCTTTTTGGACCTCTCACCGCCCCTTTAATTTTTTGAAATGAGGGTCTAAAATGGGTGTGGCCTTTTTGGGGGTGTGGGGTAGTCCTTTTAGGAAGTAAGCCACCTGGGACACAGTGCCAAAAATTGGTAAGATAAACATCACTTTTTAACATGTTTCAATTTAAATAACTTTATTTTAAAAAAACATTTGCATGTGCATTCATATGTAAGGAAGTATGTTTGATTGTTGAAAGAAGTATTGTATTTTATTTATATACTAAAACTGTATTTTTTTGTTCGTTGCCTCAGGGCAACACTGTGCAGTTAGAACACTTTTGTTCAGGCAATATCATGCTATAGGGTGGAGATGTGCTCAGATGCATAATCAGGAATATGATGCATTCATGTCCTCCTGGGCAGTTTTTACAAGCTCAGAAATCTCAAAGAATGTGCATTATTATTATTATTATTATTATTATGCAACAGAGAATGACGGAAAATGTATTTTTGTCCCTGAAGCATATCAGCTCATAAACTGGCTAAATGAATATTTTTTTTCTAGTAAAATATATCAATCTTCTTCATAAACAGCACACATAATGTGCATGTACGTGCACGCACGCACGCACGCACGCACGCACGCACACGCACACTCACAGAAAGAGAGAGAGATTGTGCTTCCACGTTTTATGGGGACATTCCATAGACGTAATGATTTTTATTCTGTACAAACTGTAAAATGTATCCCCTACCACTAAACCTACCCCTCACAGAAAACTAAAATGTCCTTCTGTATGATTTATAAGATTATTTCCTCATGGAGACCAAAAATGGCCCCACAGCATTATTATACTCGTGGGGTCCCCATAATGTAGGGCAGGGGTGTCAAACTCAGTTCCTGGAGGGCCACAGCCCTGCACAGTTTAGATGCAACCCTAATTAAACACACCTGATCCAGCTAATCAAG
>JAFVLL020038687.1:47120-93737 GCA_021397915.2 Tor tambroides
TTTATTTAATACACGAGTTTCACAATTTGAGTTGAATTACTGAAATAAATGAACTTTTCCACGACATTCTAATTTATTGAGATGCACCTGTATTTCATGTCAAGGACAACATGAAACGGCTTGGGATTCATTTTAAAAACGACTCGTTTCAATGATTCAGAGTCGACTCTTTCTTTTGAGAGACAATAATGAAAGGTAATTTTCAAAAATCCATAATAGGGGCACTTTAAAAAAAAAAAAAAAACACTAAGAAATGTGACAAAAACACATAAAATGACTACAACTCTAATTAAAACTAAAATGAACAGAAAATATAAGATTAAAAACTATAACAGGATCTCAATGATACTAAAATAACTCTTGTTCTCACTCCAACCAGCCACATGAAATTTGCATATGATTCTTAAATATAGCACACTGGGCATAACACAGCTGACGTCTTTGCTATCAAAGTGAATGGAAGAAATCCCATTCAGCTCACCCAGAATAACCGTATGAACCAATAGTGAACTTATGATTTGAATCACAAGTTGTACTCTTACTATATTGCATAATCCATTGCCCCATTGAACCAGTGTGTGTCAACACAAAGGACACAATACTCACCCCTCTTTAGGAAAGCTCTGTTTAATCTCAACCTGATGGTGACTGAGAAGCTCTGCAGTTTTTGCATTGAAAACCTACAATTAAAAGAACAAAGAACTTTTAAGTTATTAAAATTTTTTACATTTTTGATAACATGAGAGTCCATTTTTGATAATATAAGAGTCCAATCTGCCTCAGTTCAACGTTGAGTATTAGAAAGACACAAATCACAGGTATAAAAACAATATTTCAGAAAGAAACACCAGAGTTGTGTTTCTCTGACTTGTAGCTGCTGCAATTCAGCATGGTATTGCAGTGATTTGTCAGTGATGTTGAAAACTGGAATTTCCAGCAATTAATTACAACGGCATTAACCACAGTGTTTGACCTCATTCTGAGCTTTTCTGTTGAGTAACAATTCTGGCCGCAACATATTAACAATATGAGGAATGTTTCTTTGTTATGCCCTGGAATTACAAGCACACCCTCTTTAAACAAACATCTTCCTATTGGACACACAAAGAAAAGATATTGAATTGCGTTTTTCACTTTTAGTGCCACAACCTTCTCAGATCTAACACTTACAGCCCACAATAGCCAACAGTGACATTTCTAACAGAGCACCACAAGCAGGGTTTCTGCAGGTAAACTTAAGGCTTTCTTAAGAAAATTTAAGGAACACAATGAGTTCCAACAGATCTCCACTACTTTTTAAATGATTTTGCAAAAAACAAAACAAAAAAAGCTTAAGGCTTGAATAGCTCTGATGCCAAATACTAGAATATGGAAATAACTTTACTGTACATTCTGATCACATTGCAAAAAAAGTGATGTTCTTTCTTGTTTAATTTGTGGAATTGTGAATTAAATATTTTTTAGACCAGAAATCCGCACAAGACACGAAAGGAATCAAAACACGTTAACGTTACACCCCAGACAGTCTCTTATAGACTTTATGGAGAAACGGTCATTTAAAAAGTTCGGATGTTCATATAAAAACACCATGATTACAGCTGTCATTATTGTGGGAATTAAAGTGTGTTTAAGCAAACATTTGAACTTTGTAATGCTGCTCAAATCCAAACATTGGGTAACTGGGTAAAACGAAGATTATTAGCAAGATTCTGAGACACAAGCACTGAGCAAACAGAAGACTAACTAGAAGGACTGGCATTATAGTGCTAATGAGCAGATTCAGAAACTAGATGCAATCCACGTGGGTAACCGGCATGACAGAAGTCCAGCTGAACCGGCTCCGAAATATTTACCCTCACATGTTGGCAAGGGCACGGAGGACTCTCCAATCTCTGTATGCGAGCCACTTGGGCTGCACCACCACAACACGATGACAGTCCTCAGGATGCGACTTACCAGAAACCGTGTGGAACTCGTGCCTTGGTCAATAGCGGCTACGAGGGGGCCCAGCATGATCCTGTTCGACGATGCAGCCATTGTACCGTTCATTGAATCAGTGAGTGACCACAGCAGCCAGAAATATAAGCCTGGACGCTGGCCTCACTGCTCTGCGCTCCGCCCTTACTCCCGCTTTGACGTCTGCGAGTACGCGCCGCCGCACGCGATGACGTAAACACGCCCCATTGCAGTAGGAGGGTTTTTCTAATTATAGATGCAAACTCCTCAGTCCTCACCTTTCAGTGACAACTCACTTTATTGAGATCAAAATATGTCACCTATGAGATTTGAGAAGGGGGAGGGGGTCTTACAAGGGTACTGTACTGGAGCTGGTTGCATAACTGTTTAGACTAGTCTTAAAGAGTCAGTCATCTATTTTTTTTCTTCAAGACTGGTCCTAACTTTTTTATTTCAGTTATGAAAAGGTAGATTGGTCTTATTTGTATTGGAAAGTAAGACTGATTACCCCTTGGCAACTGGTAGTTGATCAAACTAGTTCTTAAGACACAGTCTTAACATGGTGGCTAAGTTTATGCAAGCAACTGGCCCCTGGTTGTTTCAATAAGTTTTTTATAGTATTTTCTTTACTCTTTACTTCAAAAACTATGTCTAAAAAGGGTAATATTTTATGTATTTGAGGTCTGATGTGGGAACGGTGAAGAGAGAGAGGGCAAACATTTTGCATTTTAGGTCAGCATTGCCATCTAATGAGCCAATATTGTCTTAAATAGCTTGCATTGCACTTCATCTTTTTAACATGGGATTTTGACCAAATATATTCAATCTTGTTTTTTGTAAAATGTTGCAACAAGATGTTAAAAATGTTTTTGTTGTTGTTTTAGTGAAAAATTACAATTTTGGACAAATAAGGCAATAAAATATATTTAAAAAAATACCTTATAGTAACTACAAATGAGCATGTAGCTAAAGCAAATATCTTTAAAAGAAATTCCATGTGGAGCATGCCCCCGATCTGTGCAATGTTCTCACCTTTTCCCCCCTTACCTGTTTGCATCTCTGCTAATGAACATCAATATAGCATACACTATTTACCGAAGGTATCACATGTTGGAAGCTAAACTTTGGAGTTTAAACTTTTTATTATAGAGAAATGTAATAAAGTTTGTAATAAAACTGCACAGATTATTATGTAATGTGATATTATGATGGGGATTATGGTTTTGTGATTAGTAACGCAACGTTTACCAACGTTTACATTACCATTTGCACATGATTCTAAATTAGGTATCTTTTTTATTTTAATGTTGAATATAAGATAATGTTGTAGTATTATTGGTGCAACATAATTTATTATTAATAATAATTTGAAACAATGATTCTGAAAGAAAATGCGCTGGGAATCAGCTGTTGTTATATTAATGAACAACTACACACTCGTTAGTTTTTCACCCAAAACAGTTAAGCATAACCCCTAGGTTGGTAAGGGGCACATTTTCAATGCATAATTTGGAAACATCCACCAGCTTGAAAACACCCACAAATTTAGAAACGCCCACTTTTGTTCAGCAGAGACTTCAGACTTCATACATAACCGGGTTGCGTTTCCCAAAAGCAACTATGGTTGCAAGTTCAGAACTTGCGACAATAGTTAGCCAACTAAAGCTTTTGGGAAATGCACCCCTGGTTTGAGGAATAAATCACATTTATCAGCCCGTTTTAGGGGAGACTAAAATTACAATTCAAAATTCAGTCAAAGCTATATAGAACTGTAGGCCTATCTTCATATTTACAAGTAAAGCTTCATGTGGGATCAGAGCAGAACTGAACTGATCTGGACAATGACATCACTTAATCAACGAACTGACTTCAACTGAAAAACTAACTGTTTATTATTTTCCTCTTTTTAGAGCTGCTCAACAGCAGAACTGAGTTTTGTTTGCATTATTGACACTATTGTCTTGTTTAACACTGTGAACCTGCTTTGGCACAGTCTGTATTGTATAAAGCGCAATATAAAGGTGACTTGACTTCAGCTGTAGTTGGTTGGAGGTTGGCAGACCATTCCATCAGAGTGTAACAGAGACGGTGAAGGTTTTGGAAAGTCACTTTTTGCCTCACCGTGAAGGAACATAAAGACAGCTTATTCAGTGACCTGAGCTCACAAGAAGAAGAATACACTTGAAGTAGTGAACTGAGGTAGGGTGGTGCTGCTCCAGGGGCAGTCCTAATAGACAGTGTCTAAATTTTATTCATTTTAATTCTGGTCACAACCACAGTTGCCAAGTCCGCGTATTATACGCGACTTTGGGCTTCTTTTTTTGTAAAGTTGCGTGAAAAAATCCCTGGTTGCGGTTTTTTGGGCTTATTTAAAAAAATATGGTTGCTTGTTAGGGAAATCTGACAAGCAACTTCATTTCTTTATTTATGTTCGCCATATTTTCCAGTGCATTGATTGACACTCTCTGCTCGCAGTTAATAGCCAACCAGTGCAATAATACAAGTGCCGTAGCGTAATTTGCCAAATGTTCCACCCTCTCATTGGAGAAAAATCACATTCAAAAAGAAGGCGCGTGACGCTGTTATCCAAGCGATGATAGAAGTAGACGTAGAGGAATGGGATGACTTTCGTTTAGCCTAATTTTTACAATGTTTTTGTTATGTATTAATTATCACGGGCTGTAATAAAAAAAACAAGTAGTCATATCCTAATACTAAGAGTAAATTTGGTTCGAATAGCCTAGTATGGCAAGATGTCTTAAATTTTTATTTTTTTTAACATTTAAACTTTTTTAACATTTAAACCACATTATTATTACCTTTTGACTTCATGAATACACATAAATGACAGCTTAATGCTTTTTTATTTTTTATAATATTTTTAATAATATTAATATAATATTTTCTTTTTTAATATATTATAATTTAATATACAATTTAACATAATATTTTTCTATACTATTTATTTGGCATTTTGTTTTTTATGTAATTTATTTGATAGTTATGTATACATTATTTTATTTTAAATGGTAGAAAAACCTGTTTTTGACCTCAAAATAAAGCACTTTCCCTCTGCACATGGCTGTGGGGACAAGCAGTTTTGTGGTGCTTGGAATTGTTTATAATTAATTAAAACAAATATTGCCACATTAATGGCTCAAGAAGGTGTAATTGTTCAAATAACACATTGTTTCATTTTAAAATATTTAAAAAAAAATTGTAACCAAGTGTTTTTCAAGTGTAATATTTCTGTAAAGGCTAGGGACAGAAAAATGGACATTTCCATAGAATGACCCCTATATATATTTTAAGCTATAAATATGTGGCTATGTTACAGCTCCCCTTTGCAGCTCTTGTGTTTTTCTCCTTTTCCATCTCTCCAATCCTATTCTGCTCACAGGTGATTGGAGATGAGTTTTGTTCCCACTTTTGTTGCAGTTTGCTGATTTTTGTAAAATAGCTTCTGTTTTTGCTTTTCAGATAAAAGAGTGGTTTCAGTTTAATATGTTGCAGGCTCATTTATTGGTAATAAATAATTGATAATAAATAATATTGATGATAATAAATCATCAAAAAATATTGGGCTTGTTTTTGAAGCTGCGGTTGCTTATTTGTCTCGTGAGAGTTGGCAACAGTGGTCACCACTGGAGTTAGATTAGAAGGGATGTGACTTGGGTTATCTTTGGCTAATTAAAGACCAGTTGTGTTGCCACATTCTGAAGTGAAAACATAAGGTAATTTGACTGGACTATTGAGAGGCCATAGGGAGTTGGTTGTTGTTATCAGCTTGATTTTTGCCTTCAGAATGCAGAGCAACAACAGGTTTCAAATTTTTGTCCATCAGCTGATTCTGATGTTGGATTCAAGGGATTCTCTTCCATCCATGTTGTCACTGACAATATAAGTACCTTCTCATAGTGGGGTCCAATTACTCTTTTTGTTTCTGACATTTGTGAACTGGGTACAGTATTTAATTCCCTCAAGTGAAAATGAAACAAACTTGACATTACTTCCTGCCAAGGTCTTTTTGTGCAAAAAGGTGCAATTCACAATTTGTACGCATGGTGTTGCTATTGGTCTTCCACAGTAATTACAGTGATAGAGGCACATGGAGCACTGAGGAGTCTTGTCTGTGCAGTCAATGTGACTTTTTATTACAATTACAAGTAGTGCTGCTGGGCATGTTCTCATAGAAATTATTCAGTTTGACTGTAATAATGGGTAACATGAGTAGCAAGCATCCTACTTTTCGTGTCAATCAAATGGTTGCATAAATCCTTCTAATATCCACTTGAATGTGTAACTGCACTGAATTGCTGAATTGCTGCACTGAATCAAACGTTCTTTGCTTTAGCCGGTAATGAAAAACCTAGTCTACTGGTGTATCAAATTTGGTTGTAAACTTCGTAATATGTATTTCACATAAATCTGTCTTTTAAATGTGTATATATTATTCAAAGTCATTTTTATACTGGGTTAATTCTTTCTTGCCTGCTGTTTGCCAAAAGTTAACTACCTTATCTGGAAATGAGGAACAGTAGGTTGTCTATTACTGTCTCTTGGCCCTTTAAATCTGTCACAAATTCCAGACTGTTTTAGGCATTACTGTACATCTGAGAGAGACCCAGCTGTTATCACATCTTGTTTACAGAGGAGATCTAACCCAGCAGCTGACAAGCTCAAGGCATCATCCCTGCTCAGTATGCTGTATTGTCAAAGAGTAATTCTGACATATAACTATCCTCTTCATGACAACATCAAACCTCAGTGAGGAGTTATACAGGTTTTTATTATTATAATTTTTATTTATTTTGCAGGGCTTAAAGAGTCTTAATTTGTGCTTCCACCAATTAAAGCCTTATAAGGATCTTAAATCAGAGCAGAAAGATGCATTGCAAAAACTCTTACTCAGTGACTTTGCCTTCCAATACAAATATCCAAAGGTCCTTGAATCAAAATACATTTACTTGAGATGCAAAATGAAGTTATGAAGTCTTGTAGGAAGTTGTATTTTCAAACAACTAATTTCTTGCTCCCTATATTACATTTAGAGACCATGCTGTTATATTGAGTTCTCTTTCAATTTATCCCTTATATTTTCTATACTTGGTTTAAAACGATCTTAACTTTACCTTCATAAAACCTGCATAACCCCTGGTTATAGCATACTGTTATTTCTCTTTAAAAATTTTGTAATGCTATATATAATATTCCTTACTTCATTTGTTAACAGCTCAGAGAACTTAAAAATTAGTTTATCATAGTATTAGCTGTATATAAACTCAGCAAAAAAGAAACATTCTCTCACTTTCAACTGCTTTTATTTCCAGCAAATTTCTTAACACATGTAAATATCTGTTTTAATGAAAACTGTTAAATAACTGTTCTTCCTGTCTCTCTGTAGCACTTTACAGTTTATTGGCTACACTTGCAGTCCTCATACCTCCTATGGCATGTTCACGCAGGTGAGCAGGGACCCTGGCCATCTTTCTTCTGAGTCAGAACCAGAGTTTATGGTTCATTGAACAAGTATGGAAAATATTGTTTTGTAAACTTAATGGATTTTACAAATGATCTTTAAGTCAAGTCAAGTCACCTTTATTTATATAGCGCTTTTAACAATACAGATTGTGTCAAAGCAACTTTCCAATATCAATATTTTAAAATATAGTATTCTGAAAAAGAGACGTTTCTTTTTTTCTGAGTTTATTTGGCACTGATATTTTATATTGGTTAGACCTATCAATTACAATAACAACAAAGTAACATTTGTTACTTGGAAATGTGTCTAATCCAAATACTTTACCCAACTGCATCAGCTTCATCAAGTTTCTTTAGGTTTTAAAATAAATAGGGATATGCAGCAAATAACATTTGCATTTGAAGGTAAGTATTACATTGATAATGATGGTGACTGACATAAATACTGGGAGCAGGTACCAGGAATTTAGTAGAACATCCTAGAAAGATCATAGTCATAATGTTCAGCAGGGAGTTTTGGTTAATGAAATCTGCAGTCTCTGATGTTACTGGCTGTCAGAGCTCTTTGCACCTTTCTCATTCCTAGGTTGATTGAGGAGCTCCTCTATTCGTTGAAGGTCATTATCAGTGTCCTGATGTTTCTCACACTTCATTTCCCCAATGAGATCATCTGTAAGCTTGAGACGAGCATTCCTGTAATGGAGACATCATCTTAATTTTCAGCTCAGAGTGACTTGTTTCTCAATTCTGTCCAAGCACGAAAAGATTTTCTTTTCCTGGTGTTACTAACCATTCAGTGACTCTCAGCTCATGTAGCTCTCGTCTTTCCTGTTGTCTCTTGTCATGCATGGTCTCGCCCCCCAACTTCTGTAGACCAATGATTACAACTCCAGCCGGCAGCCTGTTATAACATCACATCTTTGTCAAAGAGCAATTAAGCAATATCACATGAGCGAGAGTGCTGCTTATATAAACACAAGGTGTGCAGGTAATCACGGCCATGCTGATATTTAGAACAACAGCATTTAACTCTTCTGTTCTGAGTGCTGAATAACAGTCAATTTTCATTTCAGCTACAACATATTATTTTAATATGCAATGGATTAACAACAATAAAACAACACAAAGAACAATTTTTCAGGAAACTATATGCTAAGAATTTTTTTGATATCTCAAGTGAGCAAAATATATAAATCCAAATGTTTGTTGACAGAAGTGTAAAATTATGCGTAATGTGTAACAAAATGTGTGAAAAGAACAATGCCCCATCTTTGTTCGTTATGTTACTTGTCCTGCCAAAATTTCACAGGCCCCACCATGAAACAAGTTAAATAAAGACAAGTAAACACTCAGTAATAAAATAAGAACAAATAAACAAATTCCAAGCATTACCATAAATACATATACAACAGAACAAATGTTCAAGTTAAGTACACACAGTGCTTTAAGTTTTTCAGGTAGGTCTAACAGTATTCAAGGTACAGAATATAATGTATACATTTAATATACTTAAACCTTATTATATAATTAGTCCTTATTAAAGCTAGGTAGGTTATTCAGTGTAGAGCAGATTTAACCAGTGACTTTCTCTTTTTCTTTTGTTCCTTAATTAACATTAATGATTCAAGACAGCAGCAGATATAATAATCTGCGGTTACTTTAAAGACCAAATGCATGGATCACATATTTTCTTCCAACTGTTCATGCTGATTTAATACTTATTAAGAATGTGCTTATAAGGATACTCACCAAAAATGGGCATTTTGACTTATTTTCTGTTTTTGGCCAGATACTTGTACTTTTAACTGCGTAAAATTTTCCACTCAGTATCTGTAATTTCACTTGAAGCAGACATAAACTTGTAAATACAAATTCAATATGGCTCATTATTATTAGTAGTAGTAGTAGTACTAGTAGCAGCAGTAGTAGTTTTGGTAGTACTGTATGTGTTGTGTACATTAATAAATTTACAAACTTCAAAAACTAGTCAAACTAAAATTAACGTGCAGCCAGTAGTAGTTTTGGAATCATTAAAATGTATTTTTAAAGTATGTCTTCAGTTTGTTTGTATTTTTTTTTTTTTCCATTCTTTTCGTTAACAACAATAACACTGCTTAAATGCTCCGTGATTTTTCACTGAACCATTTCCAAGTCCAATAATAGGGAGCATGTTAGCGTGTAACAGTCTTCACAATTTGTAGAGCATAATGTACTATGTATAGCCTTTTTTCACTTTGTTGCACCTGACTGAGGCATTAAGGTCTGTCTGCCGGCACACTGTGTGCTCCAGGTGTGTGTTAAACAGCTGCTTCTAACTTAAGCACCTCTGCTAATGAGGAGAAAGAGCGAGAAAGTAGTAATGAACCTAAAACAAAAAGAACTATAACAGGAACATTGAAAAAACACTTAAAAAAGAGCACAGCACAGCTGATAGTTCTTAAGATCAAAGACTTCTGTTTAGCATATGGGTACCTCTGGTAATGAGAAATGAAGAATGAAAAGAGGAGGACTGGAGGAGCAAAAGGGGGGAAGGGAGTTGTTTTGGCTGGGGGATGCAGATGTAAGACAGAAGGGTTACAGGGAAGGCCACAGCTGACTGACAGAACGCCCTAAGAGAGGGAGGGAGATGGTAGTGTGAGGGGGCAAAGAGTGCAGTGTTGCTCCAGGGTAGACACATTTCTCCAGGGAGAGCAACATCGCTGAGATGCGCGCACACTCACACACACGCGCACGCAATCTCTCTCTCTCTCTGTTCTACTCACCCCAGTACAGCTCCTATGGCCGTACCAGCCAGCAGCCCTCTAAGTCCCAGATTCAGCCGGAACACTCCTCCTGTGAGAGCTGAACACAAACACGTGCGAATACTGTCATTCTATCCTGTCATCTTAGTATGTTCAGCAAAAATGCTTTTAAAATCACTTGAGGCACAGACACAGGCCTACTAAAGTACCATCACCCAGAGACCCAGAGGATGAGTTTGTGAACTTACCACCTGCAACAGCAAAATGGCTCAGAGCATTTTTGTCTCTGTACACTGTCAATCCAGTACTTACAGTGCTGTAAAAAAAAAAAAAAAAAAAAAAAAAATTTGAACAGCATAAAGCATTTTTCATAATTGCAGAAACTGACAGGCAATTAATTTTCCTCCAGCAACAACAATCCTAGTACAGTAGTTCTAAACCTATTCTACTGTTTTCAAACACATGCTGTATATACTTCTAAAACTCAAATGTGCTGTCGAAATAATGCTGCTCATTGGAATGGTGTAGTTTTTAACTAGCAGTGCCTAAAAAACTATTTAAAATAATGACTGTTTTCAAATAGGTTTCCCCAAACAGTCCTACCACCCTTTTCAGCCTTCCCCAAAATCACACCATTGGCTAAATCAGTAATGTTTTCACAATTTTCAAAAAAAGGAAAAAAGAGAGACTGATAGCGGCAGTCAGAATGGAGGAAAAAAAAACCCACTTCCGCCACTTCCATAAACACTATATTAGAAAACACCCTCATAGCAGCGTTAACTTTTTTTTTTTGTAATTTGATGCAAAGGTAAAGTACAAAGTGTTGTAAATGTACATACATTTACATTTTTTTTTTTTTTTTTAAATATTTAACAACTTTGCAGGATTTGCGATGCTGATGACTATTAAAATGCGTCATCACAGTCTGTGAAACTGGTCCATAATACATTAATTGTAAAATCAAAGAAAAAGTTCACTCAGAAATGAACATTTGCTGAGAATGTCCACACTCTCAGGCCATCCACGACATAGATGAGTTTGTTTCTTTAAAGAAAATTTAGCATTAAATCACTTGCCCATTAATGGATAAAGAACTCAAGAGTTAAACTGTGTCAGAACAAATTAATCTTGATAAAGTCAGATAACTTTGATAGACAAAACATGATCAGGTCAAAGTATCAAATCAAATTTTTGGTCTCAAATTTTTATCAAATTATTTTGCATTAAGAATTCTGGGGTATAATATTTCACAGTTTACTTTATTTTGCTATCCTCACTTACATAAATGAACTATAGTGTCCTGCACCCACTAGTAAAAAAAAATATCAAAAATTATATCTGGTGACTGAAGAATTTTTGGTTTGACTGTATATGGGTGGATTTTGATGTGAGAGGACAACAGGAGGTGGACTTTTTCCACTGGAGGAAGTATTATGAATTATGGGGTTGTATTTTAGCCAGAAGCGATGGATTGAAGTTAAAAAGTCTTAATGATGGATTTGTTTCATACAAACATTCAGCTTTACACTAGTGCTGTCAAACGATTAATCGCATCCAAAATAAAAGTTTTTGTTTACATAATATATGTGTGTATTGTGTTTATTTATTATGTATATATAAATACACACACATACAGCATATATTTTGAAAAAATTTACATTTACGTGTATATATTTATATTCATATAATTTATAAATATATTTAATATATAAACATTACATATTTTTCTTAAATATATACATGCATGTGTGTGTATTTATATATACATAATATACACAGTACACACACATTCATTATGTAAACAAAAACTTTTATTTTGGATGCGATTAATCATTTGACAGCACTACTTTACACAAGACGTTAATTGATGGACTAGAGTTATGTGGATTATTGTAGTGTTTTTCATCAGTTGTTTGGACTCTCATTCTGACGCCATCCATTCATTGCAGAGGATGCATTGACAAGGCTTATGATATAATGCTAAATATCTCCAAATCTGTTCTGATGAAGAAATAATCTCATCTACATCTTGAATTGGCTGAGGGTGAGTACATTTACAGCATGTTCATTTTTAGGTGAACTAGGCCTATATCTTTATGTCAGACAAGTTCATTCAATCATGTACTGTAATTAAATGTTATACAAATTAAACCTAAACATATCTAAACTTACTTAAACATGGTCACAAAAGCTGCTATCCTCCAGCTCCACCTCCAGCCAAAGTGCACAAACCCACGAATAGCTGCATTATGGGCTGAACGCTGGAGAGACACAAATATATACACAAAACATCACTGTATGCACATTTCAGCCCCATAAAATAATAATGTGCTTTTCTCAGCTGTACAAAATATAAAAACAAAGCAATTCAAGCATCAAGAAACATATTTTACAGTACTCAAGTATACTGAGGCATTAATGGACAATAAGAGCAGACGTCAGTGTGAATGAAAATCTGTTTTTACAAAACAGATACATTTGACGCATATATTTTCAGCCTCTGTTCTATTTGTCTTACCACTGCATCCACTCTGTTTTGGTAGATTTCAGCCTGGCTGAGCTGGATGAATCTCTCATGGGCATGTCTTGCTCCTGGTAGGCCTCCATAGACCATCCCAACCACAGCTGCAGCAATGCCACTCTTTACTATATTCCTTAACTCCTCTGAGTACATCTGACCCTCGCTGTGTGGAAAGCAGAACAGAGTCAAAGAGAGGCAAATGCACCATGCCCACAAATGTTCCATAAAAGTATCTCTTGATACTGTGTGTTACAAATATGGCATATCATCTTGCTGTGCTTAGTTAATTGTGAATAAAATCTCATATCACGTGTATCAAACAAGGCCGGCGAAAGGTGAATAACTACACATTTAAAGTCCTATTACAATGGCAGAACAACACAAAAGTGTGTTATGTATTGCGGACACATCACTGATACTTACCCTCTGTAGAAAAGATCTTTGATACGATCCCATCCTGTGTCAGGGAACTCTGGTTTACCTAGGTGCTGTGGTAAGGTCTGTGTGGAGGTACTATCAGACGCATGGACACTAGGAAGACTGAACCCCGGAAGACTCAGATGTGAGCCCCTCAAGTCCATGTGCATCTGTCCCCCCACATGTGGGTGATGAATTCTGCCGGCCTGCAGTACGCATCAACAAGCTGTTCAATCACAGAAACACAAGGCCAGAGGTATAAGAGCGTGTTTATGCATGTTCATCCACACTGACACACATGCCCTATGGTTAGACGACAGAATCATACAGACAGGCTGCATTTAACACCTGAAGCAACACAGCTGTCAAAAAGAGTTTCTGCATCACAGAGGAATAAATTATGGAAGCTTGTTTCCGCCACGGGATTAAAAAAAAACAAAAAAACAAAAAACTAATTGCCACTTTTTATATCACAATTCAGACTTTATTTCTCGTAATTCTGAGAAAAAAGTAAGTTCAATAAAGAATTTAGAATCTTATCCTTGCAATTACAAGTTTACATCTTAAAATTCATTTATAACTAATAATTCTGCCCTTTTCCCTCAGAATTCAGAGTTTATATCCCGTAATTCTACTTTTTAAAATAAAAATTATATATGGTATATATGCGCTATATATATATATATATAAAATTTATTGTAGGGACTTGTAATCTCCCTGGTGAAAATCATACTAAAATGTATTTGAAATACATTGATTTTGTGCTGAGTAAACTACAAATACATTTACATGCTTAATAAAATACCCTGCAATTATACTTTTGGTATACTAAACTAGTAAAATTAAAGTCTGCTAAACTGAAACAACTACTGTTGTGCTAAACGCACTTTAATTGTGCAGAAGTAGTGCTGAGGTCCAACTAAAGATATATTTAAGAATATTTGATTCTACTGAAGTGGAACAATTGCAAGTATACTTCAGGTACACTTTAGACCAGGGGTCTCCAACCCTGCTCCTGGAGAGCTACCGTCCTACAGATTTCAGCTCCAACCCCAATCAAACACACCTGAACCAGCTAATCAAGGTCTTCAAGGCTACTTGTTAATTTCAGACAGGTCTGTTGGAGCAGGGCTGGAACTGAAATCTGCAGGACGGTAGCTCTCCAGAAGCAGGGTTGGAGACCCCTGCTTTAGACCTTATTAACAGTTATATTAAAACACATTTTATGCAAATGATGGAAGGTGCGTTAAGACATTAAAATATGTGCATTGTGCAATAAAGAAAAGTTCAAATAATGTTTAATTATAATTTGACATCAGTATGTCTTAAGTGATATGTCAGTAAATATGTTAATGGATTTTAAATAAATTATGGCATACGTCTTCTTTTTTTTTACTAGGGCTTTTATCTCACAATTCTCTCTTTTTTTCTCAGAAGAACTGCGAGATAAAAACCCAGTCGTACATGCGAAGACACCCCACAATGATATCAAATCATAATTAAACGAAAGATGATATGAATGCTGCTTTGGAGGAAAAATAGTCAGACACAAATTAGAATTCAATATATTCCAAACAAGTGCAGAGAAGCATGTTTAACGAGGCGCAAAATGATATTCTAGTCTTGCGTACTCTGAAGTACTGGTATAATTTACAGTTCGTAACGTTAGGCAAATGACATCGCTTAACAATTTAGTATCATTTGTAAAATGCCAAAAAAAGTAGATTTTCTCACTGTGAATGAAAATACATATACAGGAGCAAATTGTAGTATAAATCAATATGGACTAATTCTCATAAAATCCGACATGTCTCACCTGCTTTCATTCAATGCTCTTTCAGTGACCATTACAATGTCAACATGTTCACTTCCTTACACAATGGTCCAGTTGTGCCATCTAGTGGTGGAGGACCCGACTAATTGGCGAGTTTTGCTCAAACAAGCGATTTGAAATGTATTTTTAAATAAGGAATAAAGAAAAAAAAAACATTTTCAGTGTTTAAAAAAAGATTTTATTGTTCATGATTACCTTTATTGAAACAACTGACTAGTCTGAAGTCATAAAAATGACTGTGAGAAAATTTTAAATCTACAGTGACAATTATCTACTGGAATACTAGAACATATTCAACATCTCAGTATCAATTCAGCTATGCTTACATTCAA
Organism: Tor tambroides; assembly: GCA_021397915.2. Lineage (NCBI taxonomy): Eukaryota > Metazoa > Chordata > Actinopteri > Cypriniformes > Cyprinidae > Tor > Tor tambroides. Next base: position 62,403 of record JAFVLL020038687.1, read on the forward strand.
ATGATCCTCTAGTGGCACTTAAGTGTGGAATCAAAATTAACGTCATCAATACTTTACCACTAACACAGTTTTACTGAGGTTTTGCTGGTATTGTTCCATTGATAGTGACATAGAAGACATGTTAAAAATGGTATGAGTTCATCCAAAATCACTAATCATCACTCAGATCCAGAGATGATTTTTTTACTACAAAAAGTCATTCTGCACTTGATCAAAGTAATCTACTGACATTATTTCATGTAACACATGTATTGAATGTGGTCTTATGGCCTAGATGACAGGATTTCTTTGAACTGGCTTCAGTTTTGACACTTTAAATAACTAGTCCCAACTATTCAACTGAAATAACCCCATAAATCTGCAATGGAAAAATGTCTACATAACTTCCAACAGGAGAAAAAAAAGTGTTGCTTAAACAGTAACAACTCCACTAAAACCACGATGAAACCATACAGTTTTAAGGAAACATTTTTGGCAAGTCGTTGTCTGTTATGTTGTTTCACAATACATTATTTTTGCATTGTGCTACACCTGCATCAGATTTAACACCACACTTCAAACTGACTTCTTATGACCTTAAGAATTTGTGTTGAGACTCATGAATGCTATGAAGACACCAAGCATATTTTAGCTGTGTAATATTTCTGACATCCAGAGGATGAGGGTCTGGACAGGTCTTTTTTTTAATAAGGCAGATCACTATATTTTAACTTAACTGATTTTAAAACATTCCTTGAGTCTCAACCTTTGAAGCAATATAGACAGTCTTAAAGACATTTGGGAGGTTCACCGGATTAACCACACAGAGCTGCCTTTAAACACTCTTTTCAGCATGTTAAGATCAGTTTAAAGAGCAACAGAATGAAGAGCAAGAATAAAGGCAAACAAAAAGGAGGATGGTCTCCCACATTATGATTTCCTCAGGTCAGAGTTCAGATCTGCTGGCTCTGTGGATGATCTGATTGTAATTAGATTTTCTCTTGGGTTTGTATTTGAGCAGCTTGCTGAAGTCAGTGAGGAGCCTCTCCCAGTAACAAGACACATCCTCCATACGGAGATGATTCAGAATAAAGTTCTGGCCCCTAAAGAAGTACAGAACCATAAATATTAGTATCAGCACAGACAATGTCTTAAAGGGATAGTTTAGCCAAAAACGAAAATTCTATGATCATTTACTCATACCTATGTTGTTTCATAGCTATAAGCACCCCTTTTTCTTCTGCAGAAAACAAAAGAAGCTAGTCTGAACAATACTGGTAACCAAACAGTTTGGTTTTTTGTCTGGCCAGAGGAGAATGACACTATTTCGACACACTATTTCCCCGTCTAAATACTGTAAAGCTGATATAAAGCCACCCAGCTTTATATCAAGCTGATGTAAAGCTGCTTTGACACAATTTGCATTGTTAAAAGCGCTATACAAATAACAGTGACTTGACTTTTGACTTCCATTATATGAACAAGAAAAACACTAAAACATTTAATATCTTTTTTTATATTCCAAAGAAAAAAAGTCATACAGGTTTGGAACAACATGAGGGTGAGTGAACCATAACAGAAGTGTAATTTTTTTTTGATGAATCTCGTATAAGTTGTATATACCTGACGAACTAGAATAAAGGATAAACGGATAAAAGAATGAACAATTTGTTACCTTATAGCAATTTCTTCTGCTACAGCATCATTTTCTTTCACAAACTGAAGCAGCTCTCTAACAACAGAAAGAAAACCAGTTTAGATGCAGTTCTCTGCTGCTGTTCTCATTAACATTTCTATGAACACATTTCACTTGTTTGATGAGAATTACTTTAACGGGTCTGGAACAATATGAAGGTGAGTAAACTGAGAACATTTCAGCTGAAGATGTTACACAGATTACATTTACAATGTATTGCCTAATTGTTAACATTTCCTTTCCCCTTTTGTCCTATATATGTAAGACTGAAATTGGCTCTTTGATTGCTCATGGTCATGACATTTGATATAGAAATACAAATGTGACATACTTTTGTGAAATGCAAATGATTTTGAGCACAAACTTAGATTTGAACCCTTTGTCATTGTTACTAGGCCCATTGATAAAGCTTCGCAAAAGTGTGAATGGAGATAATACCTTACATGTGCATGTAAAACAAAGACAAATGTTCCAATTTAGTGAAGTATTTATAGGTTTATTCCGCAAAAACAACAAACTTCACCTCCAACATCTAACATAATTAAAAGCACAGAATGTAAAACACTTTAACCATAAAATCACACAAGGGGAAAATGTGTGTTAAAGAAAAGGGTGGATGTCAGCTAGCCAGAGGAAAATGTTTAAGTTACCTCAGATCAGACAAGTCCTGTTTGACAGGAATGTAGTGAACCCAGGGCTTGAGCTGAGGGTAAAAGAACTCAAGCCAGTCCTCGCCGACGTGAAAAACCAGCGATCCACACAGGAACAGATGCTTCAAACGGAAGCTAGCAGCCACACCTCTGAAGTTAAAAAGGTATCTGAGGGATAAAGAGAACAGACAATCTATAACAAAATATCGTAATGCTGTTTCACTGAAGGACATCTGTTTCAGTGCTATAGCTCATGCAAAAGCAGAACTGAGACAGGTCTTACTTGTATTCACAGTGGTCAACTAGAGGGATTTCTTTGGCTGGGGTTCTACCCAGAGTGTCCTGAGAAAAAATAACAAAACAAAATAGTAGTTCTGAAATGACAAAGTCTAGAGCAGAAAGATAAAACAAACAGATTTTGAGTATGCTGAAAATATTAAAGCACGTCTAGCATAGACTAGATTAGTGTTTCTCAAGCCTGTCCTTGTTTGCACCTCAAAATCCAAGCAATACGATACATATAAAACTGATTCCCAAGGCCAAGACAGTAGACCAGAGGGGTTGCCCAGTCGGAATTCCACTATTATCCAGTTTAATTCAGTTCAAGTTTTGTTCACATCTGATGGTGTCAGTCAGTGTGATCGTATCGATACATTTCTGAAAGTTAAGTATCTTTCAGGCCCCAACTAAGCAAGACAAAGGCAACAGCAGCAAGGCACCCAAACTCCATTAGGTGACAGAAATGGAAAAGAAAAAAAGTGATGCCAGAAACCAGACTCAGTCGGGGGAACAGTTTGGCAGCCTAAGTGAATGAATGGTGTGATACTGATGAAGGATGCCTTTTATATGTTAAATAACCTTCTCTGACTTCCAGGCCTGGTTCTTGGTATACTCGGCATCCACAAGGTCAGGGGCTTCTCTTGAGAGAAGGATCAGAGGGTCCCTTTCCGAACTGGTCCTACAAATATTGGCAAAACTGATCAGCGTACGATGAAAAGAACACTGCATTTAACTGTATGTTGGAGACACAACTCACCTAGAGCCTCTAAAGAATCCTTTTGGATTTTTTTTCTTCCAGTGCCATCGAGCAGCTGATCTGAAGAGCGTGAACTAAACATTAGAATATATATAATGGCCCGAAATTGACTGTAATGCAGTTAACCCTCTGTATACTCTCAAGCATTCTTAAATCTTTGCTACCCACTTTTTCAGGTCATCCCTCATGAGATCCCATCGGCCCAGTCCAGTGGGGTATATGGGCCATACAGCAGGACCTCCCTCCCAAAATGTCCATGCAGGATACATGATGTCCTGGTAGTCTGCCGTCTAAACAATGAACAAAAGTATAACTATAATGTTAATAGACATTCATTCAATTAGAGCCCTACTAATATTAATTTTACTGTGGAAACCAAACACTAATTTTGAATGTTGAAAATAGAATTTTCTATTCATGCATATTTTTTTACAAAAAAAAGACATACATTTATTTTCTGCATTAATAAAAAGTGAAGCTATGGGGTCAGTCAGTGTTAGTAATCTGAAGGCAGAGGCACAATAATGTAAATGGCCTTAATATAATTAAGCAGGATATACCATATACTACTGATATACCCTAAAATCCAATTAGTACATTGTTCAGTGGCACTATACTGGGGTGTGGTTGTACACACCTTACTGAAAGAAAGTACAGGCAAGACTGGCTGAACCCATCCAGGAACCTGTGGATAGTCACGCACATTAATCACCACCTCCAAATCTGGCAACCGGTTAACCACTTTTAGGATGAAGTGCTCGACACCACTACATCTGCAAAGAAAGGATAAATGTCTGATATTGAACATCCGCACATACACACACAATAGAATCATGGTTTTACTAAAAAACAAACAAAAAAACCATACACTTCACCAACCTTGCTGGAAACATGCAGCTTTGTTCTCTGTACAACTTGTTCCCGATGATCTGGTAGTGCGTACCAACACCTCTGTGGACTGTGTCTGCCATCAAACCCTCAGATATGCCATATTTAAATGGCCTAAGGTCATCTTTCAGGACACTGCAATCAAAAGAGCGATGGAGGGAAGTCTACATTATACACCTGTATGCATCTGCAGTGTGTGTATTCTTTGGGAGGATATGCTCTATGAACAAGGGCTACTTTATAAGTTGACCTGAGATGACAGCTGCAGTTCTCCTGACTGCATGGCTGGTAATTATTTGTGGCTTCTGTGATCTTCCTGATGAATGACTGCCAGCGTTTGGCTGATGGAAAGAGAGAGGGGGAAAAAAATCTTTCCAAAAACAATCTCTGTTCATTCAATATTTTTTCTAAACACAGATTGTTGACAACTATAATAGTAAGACATGCTGTATTTTATATTTTTTTTTAGGTTTTATGAAGGTAAATTTAAGACAAAGGAATAAATTAAATGGAACACAATACATCAATAGGGTCTCTAAATGTAAAGCAATCCATGAAAGTTTAAAAATGCAGTTTGCAACAAAATGCAATTTGCAACTGATCTCCATTACTTTTTAATTCATTTAACAAAAAACCCTGTACCCTCTGATCACACTGCAAAAAGCAATGCTTTTCCTCAGTATTTTTGTCTTGTTTTCCAGTGCAAATGTCTAAATCATGACGCAATTTCTTGAGACGCAAAAGTCTTGTTTTCTGAGAAATGAATCAAAATGATCAAGTTTGATCAAGTCAGTGAGTTATAATTAAACAGAAACAAACATTTGGGGGCAAGTTTCATTTCCCCATCAAAAGATATTAAGTATAAGATGTTTTAAGTATAAACCCACATTTTGTTCTCAGAAAACAAGACTTCATATGCTTAATTCGCATCACAAGTAAATGTATCTTCATTTAAGGATGTTTGGATTTTAGATTGCAAAACAAGAAAAAACACCGAGGAAGATATTATTTTTTTGGTAACACATAAAACATTTAATGCTATGACTTTATGAATTTAAGACTTCCAAAAACATCAGATTTGCTGGGTCTAAACTCCGCTAATGCTAAAGACGCAGGTACAGAAATCTACAGTATTAAGATTCAGATGTGAAAGTAAACAAATTAAAACGCGACCAACCAAAGACAGATAGCTGTCAGCATCAAACCAAAATTCTCTAAGTTCTCACCGTTATCTGAAAGACATTCAACTCCATTCAGCAAAAGGATAAAAGACGGCATGAGCAGCCATGACAGCTCCATTTTTCTGCATCAATTAAGCGTGACTGGCTCGATTTGAGGAGAAGTCGATGAATGCACTAATATGGTCTGAAACTAGATTAGGAAGTCCCCACTTTGACATAAAGGCTATTAAACATAATATAGTATTTTAGTGGATCTCTAAACATTTGAATAACTAGGGAATTTTAGTAAAGTAATCATGCTGCTCTTAGTGGTGGACGCTTTCCAGGGACACGGCAAAGAGTTCCTCAGGGGCTCAAATGACAATTTAGCCTAATTATAGTGTATAGCCTAATTACTATTGTTGCATTATTAACATAAAAGTTGTCCTTTCATGTCCTGATCTCGCTTGTTCTTGCCCCAGCAGCCTACACTTCACATAGGCCTGTAGGTGGCACTTGGGCTTCATTTACAGTTTTTTTTTCAACTGTTTACACACAAAATCTTTACTTGTCGTCACACAATTTCTGAAACCTGACACTCAAACAGCAGAACCACACACAAAATCTGCAAAACCATACTAATTCTCGGCCTTTGACTCAGTTTTCAATTTCATAAAACACTTGCAAAACACAACATACAATTCTCTATGTAACACAAAAATCTAACAGGAATTAATATTATGGCAAAGGTGTTTGCAAATGTTTTGAGATGTTTTTGTGATATTTTGAATGCAGTGCTTCATTTTGTGTGTGTACATACAATATTTTGGGAACAAATTCTAAGAGATCTAACCCCTAACCCCTGACATCCAGGTACATCCTCATTTGTACAAAACGATATATAAAAATAAAGAAAATAAAAATCTAAAAAAGAGGAAAAATTCCTGGAAGGTTAGGGTTATAGGTTATAGTATTTAATATAATTAGCTCAGTATAAAAACAGAAGTCTTCTATGGAATGTCCATATTTAAATAACCAAGTAAATGTGTGTGTGTGTGTGTGTGTGTGTGTGTGTGTGTGTGTGTGTGTGTAGACATGTTTTTTTTGGGGGGGGGGGGGGATTTCATTATTTAGGTTGTTATTTAATAATTCCACAGCCTAAGAACAATACTGTAAACTTAAAAGGTCATTGCAACCTAAAAGTGAGTGGAATAGTGCAGTCTCATAGCATTGTACTATATTGTGACATGTTTTCAGGTTTAAGCGTTGAATGTAATTGCCATTCAGATACCTCTCTCTGTAACTATGCTTCTGTACTTTATTTGTCATAAAGAAACATTCCATTTAAGTAAATGTGTTCAAATTACATTGTCAAGATGCACAATTTTACCAGTTAAGTTAATGGCATTTATTTCCTGAAAATAAAATTATTAGGATTAATTTGGCCTTTAGATAAAATGTTCTGTAAAGGTCAGATACCCAGGTAGGGGGTAATTTTTGTTCCGGTGGTGAGGCAAGATGGCCCCCTTTCAAATTTTTAATTTGTGTGCCATTACAACTAAACGGTTAACTGTTTCAATTTGATTCCCATAATAGACTTTTGTATGATGCTTAATGATCCTCTACATGCTAAACTTATGTAAATGTGTTGCAGTTTACTAGTATATGGACATTGTTCTCAGGGCCATCCTTCGCTAACGCGGGCCCCCCTCGGTCCATTCAAGATCGTGTGTTGGGGGGGGGGGGGGGGGGGGGTTAAAAGCACGGGGCCTGGTGCGACTGCACCAGTTGCACCGCCCAAAGGACGGCCCTGATTGTTTTTAAGGGGGCTTCTTCTCCCATCTTTCCCTCCAAAACTGAGCCAAAATCTTTAGATTATGGTTTCTTCTCTTTTATTTTTATTTGAATGCTATAAAACCATATACAGTATAACCTTTGTAATATTTCATTTAAGATGTCTGATCCTCTGTAAATATTATTTTCTCAGTGTTAACCCTATATATTCCTATTACACTCTCTGAAAAAAAAAAAAACAACAACGATAAAAGCTGTCACTGGGGCGGCACCTTTTCGAAAGGTAAAAAATATGTTCCATTAAGGTACTAAAGTACATTTTAGGTACTAATATGTAGGGTAGAGTGGGGGAAAACGCCCCCTACTGTTTGTCCCAAAATAACCACAAGATAAAGTCAAGATAAATTTTTATTGTAACTATGGACTATGTTGACAAGAGTGATGTAGAGGTTTTCACCATGAAGCTTACACTGGTGATGTACTGGAGAGAAAACGGATTTCACAGTAAATGGTCTAATTTTCAGCAGTAAGAAAAAAAGTGTTTTAAATTTTGTTGTTTTGTAAAACCACAGTCATATATGATATGAGACCAGTAGGGCCTGTAGATAGGGAGTACGTGTTATTTAATAAAAATATCATTATATTTCCAGAATGACATAATTTTTTTTTTCTCAAACATAGTCTGTGGGGTAAAACGCCCCCAGGGGGCAATGGGCAATTACTGTAGTTATTCTGTTCTGAACATCAAATCCTTTGTTTTTCCATCAAATGTATTCTAACTGGTTGGTTGAATAAAAATATTTGGACTTTATATTTAAAAATGACCTCAAGTTAGCATCAGGTAGCTAATTAGCTAGTTAGCTTGCCAGTTATCATCAGCTAACTTTTTTTTTCTCAAATAGACTATTATAATTTTGTAATTCATAATTATTGATTATATTCTTTTTTAATTTCAAGCTAAAACTGCCTGTACTCTGATTTTGCTGTAAATGTTTAAAGCAAATTGCTTTGTCAGACTTACCATGGGGTAAAATGCCCCCTTGGAACAAATTTAATTTTTGTTAAAAATCTAATAATATGAAAACTCTGGACATTTTTCATACTTGGTTTATAATTTACGAAATTTTCACTAAAACTATGAAAACTATGAACTTTTCTGAACACGTTTAACTTTTGTCTCACTGAAAAAAATTACACAATCCTTAAGGGGGGTGTTTTCCCCTACTCTACCCAACCTTAAGGCACTTATGCACACTTTAGGGTAAATAAGGCACAAATGTGTACCTTTTGAAAGGGTACTGCTCCAGTGACAGCTTTTGTACCTTTTTTTTCTAGTGTACCCTAACTGTAGGTACATAGGACTCTTTGTCATGTGTTCAGGTGACCTATATTTTGATTTTTTTTTTTTTTACAATGATTATCATCTACATGTTGAGAGACTTGTACTGTCATTCCCTATGGTACTCATGTCTGTCCTCTTTTTCTTCAGATCATGATTTATTTTTAGCTTTTAAATGACTGGGTCACTAAAAGAGGCCTGAATTCACCAGGGGAATATTCATTGGCACGTCTATCAAATATCTCATCCTATCATGTCTTTGCCTAATTGTTGGGAAGAGGTGAGGTGGCAGAGGGAGGAAGAGAGCATAAGATGTTTTTTAGTGCTGAAGAACTATACATTGAGTCTCATTTTGTTGGTCAGCCTCACTGTCCTGCAGGATCTTACCTGGACTCTTTCCATCAGTCTCTTCCTTTCATTCACCTGTTCAATCATTGCTACTATGCTGTCTGTCTGGCTTGTCTTGTTTTCCTCCATGGATTTTCTCCTGTACACCTCTGCAGAGGAGGGTCTGGAGTTTCCCAGTTTCGATGGCAAGGACAGAGTTCTTAATGTCAATGAGAGGAACTATAAGAAGGCATTAAAGAAGTATGACATGATGTGTTTGCTATATCATGAACCCCTGCCTTCAGATAAGGAGCTCCAGCAGCAGTTTCACATGAGGGAGATGGTTCTGGAGGTAAGACATTATTGAGAGAAAGAGGCAACTGAGGAATTTGGTGGATGAAGAAGGACAGATATATTGAATGGTATATTTTTAGAACAGACCATCATTTGTGTTTATGATGAACTTTTATTTGGGTTGGAGGAGGTCTCACATGGTAGACACAACATGCGGAAACTGGCAGAATTTTTTTTTATTAATAATTTTAAATTCATTTTAATTTAAAAATAAACCGTTTAGTTTTAATAATTAATTTTAATTTAATATATAAAACAGGAAATTATATCAGAGAAGACCCCTGAATAACCTTTGTGTCAAAGTCATAAGTGTCTTAAAATATCTTGTAGTTTAAAATTTTCTGACATGACAAGGTTAGTTCAGGTTGTAAGATATTTTTACCTTTTTTAAAAATATATTGCAAAACCTAATTAGAATGGATAAAATGTGTACACTCATATGTTTTCAAGGCATATGAAAAATATGTATCAGTTTTTATTTGATGGTCATGTAAGGTACCTTTTTGAAATGTAACTAAATTACATTTAAGTTTTTGGTATGATGCAAAGATTACATTTATACCAACTTGGCACATTCATTTAAAGTACATTTTTAAAGTTTTTTTTTTTTTTGAACACTAACCATTTGTCATTGACACAGTTTCCAGTTTCAGTTTTTTTTTTAACCCAATTTTTTAACCTAAGCGATCCATGGAACATGCATTAGTACCCCTGGTTGGAAATCATTGACTTAGAAAATATGCTTGAAAACACTAGATCTGAGGCTTTTCAGGATAAGCAGCTGAGTGAAGAACTATATAAATCTGAATATCAAAAATTGTTTCAGATGCTCCATATAAAATCTAACAATTGGCTGCACCAGGGTGTCAGACTGTACATCTGATTTGTGTATCTAGATAGTACCTGATGTGCAATTTAGTGTAAAGATTGACCTGATTTGGAGGCTAACAAAGGCTCCAGAAACACCAATGCTGGGTCTACTTATGATAACAAAGTTAATGAAGTATAGATTCGACTATATGCAGATATCAGCCATACATTACACAAAAACTATCCAGGTTTAAGACTCCTTATATACTGTGAAAGTGTTGCTCCAGACTAAATTGCTATTATAGACAACAGTTGTGTATGTAATTCTCACACTATGAATGTATTGATGTGTCTCTTCCATGCATCACCAGCTTGCTGCTCAAGTTCTCGAAGACAAGGATATTGGTTTTGGATTGGTAGACTCACATAAAGATGCCAAGGTTGCCAAAAAGCTTGGTAAGATACTTTGCAATGAGTCAATGTGCTAATTACATTGCTTTTTAGATAATGAAGTACTCTTACTTCACTGTTTCAGTAACAAACACATAATATGTCTTGGCATTGTTGAGGCTTGACACACAGAATCCTCACTGAATCTGAATGTGATCTTTGTCCATTAGGTCTGGAGGAGGAAGGAAGCATCTATGTGTTTAAGGATGAAAGAGTGATTGAGTTTGATGGAGAGCTCTCTGCAGATACACTGGTTGAATTCCTGCTAGATGTGAGTTAAATTTGTGCATATACTGTAGCTGTGCTTTTTGATATGTTTTACTGTTTAAACAACTTTAAGATTATGGATTCTGCTAACATGGCTCTCTAACTGCAAAAGTAGTAACCTGCAATTCTTACTTTAATGAGTCATTTCTACATATTTATCCTACAGTATATAAAGTAGTTTTGGTGGTATAAATTAATGTATTAAAGTTGATTAAGCAATATTTAATACATTTATATTTTTTATTCTTTTTTTATACATATAAATAATTCTTCTGACTAAATTTTTCAGTTAATTTCAAGTGCTGTGTGTGTTTCACATCATTCTTCAGCTGTTGGAGGACCCAGTGGAGTTGATCAGTAATCCCATGGAACAACGTGCCTTTGAGAGAATGGATGAAGACATACGCCTTATCGGATACTTTAAGGGCGAAGACTCTGAACGTGAGTGACTTTTTTGCTTGCAAATAAACTCTGCATGTATAATTATGATTTTGTGGCTATGCTCTAATCAGTAGAGTGTTTAGGCACCACGCAAACCACGCAATTGCGTGAGGTCCCGTGGTCCAAGTAGGCCCCCCGGAACATGAATTCTATCAAAGGGGACCGCGATACAAATCTAACAAAGAAAAAAGAAAGTGTGAAAAACCAACTCAAACTCAAACCAAAATGTGATCCACTGTGACAGTACCCTGCTTCTAAAAGGCGTGTCTTTCGTCTTAACATAAGTCCAAAAAAGGAGGGAGGGAGGGGGCTTAGGAAGAGATTGTGGAGCTGGCAGAAGGACCCCAAGGTCAAGGGAGGAGCCAGGGAGGAGATGACAGCAGGAGGAGCCAAGGAGTAGATGTCAAGAGGAGTCAGGAAGTGACCCCCAACAGGGCCACCAGGATGCAGTACCATGGCGGAACCGAAGGAGGAAGGAGACATGTTGTAGTCAGGAGCCCGACCAACTGAGGTGGAGACGAGCTCAGGCAGATACTAACTAATGAGCCAAAGACCCAGGGAGACTCCTGAGGCCCTGAGGGCCAAGGTAGAGGCTCAGGCTCACAGGGCCACAGAGGAGACGGGGGCTCAGCAATCCAGGCAAGAGCTGGAGGCAGTGAGGTGGAGCCTGAGGGAAGGAGGAGCCCAACAGAACAAGAGGGATGGAGGGATGAGGCACAGCCAGAGGACTGGAAGACAGTTGTAGAAGCAGGTCAACGACTGATCGATCCGGAGCCAGAGGAACAAGGGAGCCTGGTGGAGTCTGAGGAACGACGGAACTCGGTGGACCCCAAGGGGAGTCGAAGGGTCAGAGGCCGAAAGTGGAGTCCAGGGCTAGAAGGCCTGAGTGTAGCCAGGGGACAGAGCTGGAGACCTGGAAGCCCCCGCTAGTGACTCAGAGCAGGTGGATGGAAGCACTGATGGAGGAACTGAGGGACTAAAGAGATACAGTGGAGGCAGGGCCAGAGAACTGGTTAGATTTATCAGAGGAGGAGGAGAGAGAGAGCCTGGGTGGGAGCAATGTCACTGAAGGAGACTTTGTAATGGTTAACGAAGGAGATTCAGGGCTAGCAGAGATACAGGAAACTTAGAGCTGGGCAGAAATAGTGGGGAAGCGAGGTTTTGGGGAATAAATCCTAATTTAATACCCTCAGCGATGGGAGTGTAGGCGTGGCTCCACTCCATGCCCTCAAACTCCATAAGCATGCCCACTGGAACACACAGTGTAGCTGGCTCACACACCTAGTCAGACTGGTAGGCCGGCTTTGTCCTCTGGGACAGATGTGTCTGTAGGCTTTAGCTCCATAGAAGGCATAAGCTCTGGCACATGGTCCGTGGCGGGCATCAGCTCTGAATCTGGGTCTGCGGTGGACTCTGGTTCAATTTCCATGGAGGGCTTGATGATTTGCTGGGTGGGCTGGACTGTGGGTTGGTAAAGATCTTCCTCTCTCTTGCTGATGGTGAAGGGGGATCCACATTGAAGAAGGACCCAGTTCACATATTCCACAAACGTCTCTTGAGGAAAATTTCCGGGCAGGCATGTCTTTTGCATTCCTACCACTGCACACAGAGTCTGTCGTCATTACGAGCGAGATGAGCAATGTCCAAAAAACTCCGTTTGTACTCTTCGAGGGAGTGATCTCACCGGGAGAGAAGGAGCTCTAGATCCATATGTATCTTTCTGTCACGGCATGGTTGTAGCAGGGATAAAAGAACAGGATTTAATTGCAGCAGTTTCAGTTTATTCAAACACTCAAAAATAACAAAGTTAATCAGGATTCTCTAATATCAAAACACATGAACAGAACAACCAGAAAAATGCGAACAAAGATGGAACAAAGACTGACAGAAAACAGGCTAAATATATACCAACACAAACCAATGAAAGCAATGAGAATTAATCAAACAAGAAAAAGCAAACAAAGGAAACAGAATGGGAAACAGTGAAAAACCAACTCAAAGTCCAACCCATCATCAAAAACTAGAGGAAATGTATTGCAATCATCCATAAGTAGCAATTTTGAAAAGGTTCACATAATATCATTACAGTAAGCTTTAATGTCATTCAGCAGACTTGAGTGTTTTTAGGAAATTTTTAACAAAGTATGTTAAATTGTATGTTATGATTAGTGTGTATTTGACATGAATTATTGCCACAGCTTTGTTAAGCCTTTTCCAAACAAAATCTTACTGAAAGCAAATTCTTTGAGATACCTCACATTTAGAAAACAAATTGTTTGGATATATGGCTTTGGTTTTCTTGCAGTTTTAGAGTAAAATATGTTTCGGAAAATATATATTTGATATAAAACATTTTTTTAAAGTAAGTATTTTTGTGGATTTTTCATAATAAACTACTATAGATTTTTCACTAAAGGTGTCTTCCAAGTGTCTTCTTTAAAAAGAGACAAAACTTAAGACTGTGCTCCAAAGCATTCAAGATTTACTATTTACTCATTTTCAGGTCTATGTGCTCAAAAAAGGTAACAAACAAGTAACAAATGGATCACTATTCCATAAAATTATTTATTACCATAAAATCCCCCCAAATACAAAATATTAAATGAAAAACATCTAACATATAATACTTTCATTTCATTGGGGAAGAAAAAAACAGGGACTATGATAACCTCACAGACTATTAAATGCTGCCTAAGTGGTCAAAGAGATCAACATAGTTATAGAGCCATTCCCCAAAAAGCCACAGCAGAGAAAACGGCAAAAGAGTTTATTTTCTTTACATGACTGCTATTCAGCTTTTATTAAATATCCCATTTTAGCTGGGAAGACTTTGCTGTGAGCTCTGGTTATGTTGTGAGAGCAGTAGTGTGTGGTGATTCAGCACTGCCACCGTTTACCGTGTTATTCCAATTTTTTAGATTTGTGTTTGTATTTTTCTTACGATCTTTTTATTTCTCAGATTATAAGGCCTTTCAGGAGACTGCAGAGAAGTTCCAACCATATGTGAAGTTTTTTGCCACCTTTGACAAAGGGGTGCGTACAGTCCATTCCTTCACGATAACAAGAATGAAATCATGAGATGTGTTATTCTGGTATAGAAGAATGTGTATTTACAGTATAACCACAAGAGTGAGAGGATACTTGTGTGTTCTCCATCTTTGAGGAAAAAGGATTATGTATTGGCTTCATTTGTAACTGTTTCATGCTGCAGGTGGCTAAACAACTGACACTAAAAATGAATGAAATCGATTTCTATGAGCCCTTCATGGATGAACCTGTCACCATTCCTGGCAAACCCAACACAGAGGAGGAGATAGTAGATTTTGTCAATCAACACAGAAGGTGATATCAGTGGCATCCTCTGATCATCGATTGTCTAAAATATGAATTTTCCTTCTAAAAACACAGTGTTTGATCTTCAGGCCTACTCTGAGAAAGCTTCGTGCTGAGGACATGTTTGAGACTTGGGTGAGCAAGAGTGGATTGTGGGAGTGTCTGTAGGCCTGTTAAATGTTAACTGTCCATTAAATGGCTGTTGGTCCTTTACTTGAAGTGATCTGTTTCTACTCAATCAACAGGAGGATGACATGGATGGAATCCACATTGTTGCCTTTGCTGAGGAGGAGGATCCAGGTTTTCAATTCCTTACAACAGAGAACAACAAGCTGAAAATTTCTTACTGCCATCACCAAGACTAGATTTAGTAGCACAGAATGATTGTCTTTATAGCATGTAACATTTAATTTGTGCTTATTTCTTTTTCATTTCATAGACGGTTATGAATTCCTGGAAATTCTAAAGGAGGTTGCAAGGGACAATACTAAAAACCCAGATCTCAGCATAGTTTGGATTGATCCTGATGAATTTCCTTTGGTGAGACGATATTCCATCCATTTCTACACAGTGTTTCACTGCTTGAACTGAAACATTGTGACCATGTCGTAACGGTTCATTTGTCTTCAGTTAACGACATACTGGGAAAAAACCTTTAAGGTGGACCTTTTCAGACCCCAGATTGGTGTGGTGAATGTGACTGATGTAAGTAATATATTCATTTGAAGAACTCTCTTCATCCTATATTGTGATGTATGACACATCATACTCTTTTAAGGGAAAGCTTCACATAACATACTCATGATCTACAACACAATAAACCATATAATCACACATTTTACAGGTGTAACAACTGCTGAACTATTTTGCATTTACAATAAAATAATATACAGAATAACATTGCTGCACAAATTTTAAGAGCATATGCTTCATAATTAACTAATTATTTAATTTATTTATATGCTCATTAGTAAATACACACACAGCAAATAAACAAATCTGCCTGATTTTTAACGTAGGACCAGTGGTCAGCTGCATAAATTTCTTGACCAGTCTTAAAAGTTAATTTTCTATTTTTTTTTTAAAGTCATTAAATAAAAAAGTCTCATTTGAATTTGAAAAGTAGTCATTCCTCATTCGCTTCTAGTTATTTGTGACCCTGGACCACAAAACCAGTCTTAAGTGTCAATTTTTCAAAATTGAGATTTATACATAATCTGAAAGCTGAATAAATAAGCTTTCCATTGATGTATGGTTTGTTAGGATCGGACAATATTTGGCTGAGATACAACTATTTGAAAATCTGGAATCTGAGGGTGCAAAAAAAATCTAAATACTGAGAAAATTGCCTTTAAAGTTGTCCAAATGAAGTTCTTAGCAATGCATATTACTAATTAAAAATGAAGTTTTGATATATTTACGGTAAGAAATTTACTAAATATCTTCATGGAACATGATCTTTACTTAATATCCTAATGATTTTTGGCATATTTTGACCCATACAATGTATTTTTGGCTATTGCTACAAATATACCCCAGCGACTTAAGACTGGTTTTGTGGTCCAGGGTCACATTTTATATAAAAAATAGTCCGTTATGCTGCTTGATATTGCAAACTGGTATTAAAGTATTATGATAATTATAAACAAACTGGTTTGTAGCACAAATAGTTTAAATTTACAGCACTTTTTTTTACTCTTCTATTTATTTGCCTACTGAATCAGAAGTCTCACATGTTCACAGAAAACAGCTTTCTTCCACATGGCAAAATAAGGTGCAAAGCCTAAATATTCTGTATTCTTATCATCTTTCACTTGTGTGTGTGTGTTGACCAGGCTGACAGTGTGTGGTTGAACATGCCTAATGATGAAGCTTTACCATCAGCGGAGGAGCTGGAGGACTGGATAGAGGATGTTCTCTCTGGAAAGGTCAACACTGAGGATGATGATGATGATGATGATGACGACGACGATGGTGACGATGACGATGACGACGACGACGATGATGATAGTAGCAATGAAGACCATTATGGTGATGATGATGATGATTAAGTGGTATATAGAAAAACTATAACCACAGAGTTCTGTAACGATCTTTCCACAGATTGTATTGATTCTGTTTATTTTAATGACTGATGGTTTATTAATTACAGAGTTGACTTGATTTATTTTAGAACTGTCTGCATTGCCAGCAAGAGACATTTGATAATGCAAAACGTAAAAACATATAATGACATTATAATTCTGGTGCTGCTTATTCATCTGGAACTGTATATGGCTGGAACTGTAATATGGCTACAAGAAATAGGGTGTTCTGTAGTATTACTTGTGAATTTTATGGGACATTTGAGATGTATCAACATGTTCAATAAAGAACAGAAAATATTATTCAGTTATATAATGTTTGTATTAATATTGGTATATGTACCTATACTTAGTCATGTTTGGGGGACAAATTTGTAGAAGTGAGCTAAATCTGATTAAACTTCCTTTTGGCTGCATCTAGCAATACCCTAATTTGTAAAAACACTACATTAAAAAATTGAAAATACATGAAGTTTTCTATTTGGATTAGGTTATAATATTTATAACTAGCTGTGTGTAAAAATATCAGAAGTCTATGGACTGTCCCTATTTAAACTACCAGTCAAAAGTTTTTCAACAGTAAGATTTTTAATGTTTTTTTTTTTAAAGAAGTCTCTTCTGCTCACCAAGCCTGGATTTATTTGATCCAAAATACAGCAAAAATATTTTTACTATTTAAAATAACTGCTTTCTATTTGAATATATTTTAAAATGTAAATTGTTCCTGTGATTTCAAAGCTGAATTTTCAGTATCATTACTCCAGTCTGCAGTGTCACATGATCCTTCACAAATTATTCTAATATGCTGATTTGCTGTTCAATAAACATTTATTATTATTATTATTATTATCATCATCAATATTTTAAACAGTTGAGTACATTTGTTAGGATTCTTTGATGAATAGAAAGGTCCGAAGATCAGCATTTATCTGAAATAAAAAGCTTTTGTAACATTATACACTATACCATTCAAAAGCTTGTAGTCAGTATAATTTTTTTTTTTAAATAGAAATTAATACTTTTATTTAGCAAGGATGCTTTAAATTGATCAAAAGTGATGATAAAGACATTTATAATGTTACAAATGATTTCTATTTCAGATAAATGCTGTTCTTCTGAACTTATTCATCAAAGAAACCTGAACAATTCTACTGCTGTTTTCAACATAATAATAATAATAATAAATATTTTATTTCAGCAAATTAGAATATTAGAATGATTTCTGAAGGATCGTGTGACCGGAGTAACTATGCTAAAAATTAAGCTTTGAAATCACAGGAATAAATTACATTTTAAAATATATTCAAACAGAAAACAGTTATTTTAAATAGTAAAAATATTTCAAAATTTTATTGTTTTTGCTGTACTTTGGATCAAATAAATGCAGGCTTAGTGAGCAGAAGAGACTTCTTGAAAAAACATTAAAAATCTTACTGTTTAAAAACTTTTGACTGGTAGTGTAGATAGCTACTGTATGTAAATGTGTTTGGGTTTCTTATGGGTCTCTAATGATTTTAGGACCTTTAACATCTAACATCATTAGCTCAGCAGTATGCATATAAAGCAGTGGAGGAACATCTACAGATGGAGCCGCAAAGTAATTTAATTCAGTAGAAACTACATCTGTGCACCACCAGACTAAGCAATTAAACTGGAATGCAGAACACTTACCCTCAACTTCATATGGATGCTCTTTCCAACGAGATTTATGACATAATCCAGATGCCGCCCATATGACTCATACCCATATGACTCGCCCATATGAATTAGACCAACCACATGACTGATGTGACCTTTGAGGCCAGCCAATCTCTAGCAAATCTGAGGTGAAAATCCAGTGTGGCAAGTTTAAAACTGCAGTTTCACCTTTGTACTGAATCACAGAAAGGCATCTTGAGTGATTTACTGCCACGGCATGTATTTGCACATACAGTACAGTGTCTCACAGGGTTAAAAGTACACTCTAAACTTAGAGTGTGACATTGCGAATTTGTTTACACTTTTGTTATTCGCAATCAGAAGGAATGAATATTTAGAATCTGGCCTATGTGAGCAATGAGCTTATGAACTAATTCAGAACAAAAGATTGTAAAACATGCCTACAGTTCAACAACCTCAACAAGTACATATACTTGGCAGAAAGAAAGGTTACAGATGAATTTCAGTGTTATTAAAAATGTCTGTTTTATTCAAATGTATGATGTGGGCTTTGAAGCATTTGTTATAACAAAATCAGGCATACAAACAGCGGCCTTCAGCAAGTGAGATGACAGTTGTAAATTGTGAATGACTTAATAACACACACATACATACACTGTGTAAAAGCAGAGGCACAGTCACATTATGAGTGGTTTATATAAAGCAACTCAGTCCACACCATCACTGTCTTAAAAATGTCTTAATATAAAAGTTGTAGCAAAAAATAGCATTTGATAACATTAGAATATAGAAGAGAATGAGGGACAAGTGAAGAATAATAATAACCCATGATAAAAACCCATAATAAAAAGTTTAACCTAAAATGCCAGTCTATGTGCAAAAACAGGTCAATGACAATGTTAACACATCCATGTTTCCCCTCAAGAGGGTGCTGTGATGGTTAATTCTTCCAATGACAGAAAAGCATAAAGTGATGAAAAATAAAATTCTGTCATCAAACTTGTATGAAAAGACTTTCTTCTGTGGAACACAAAAGGAGATATTGTGAGAAATGTCTCAGTGTTGTTTGTTTTGCCCATGTCAATGGCAACCAAAACTGTTTGGTTACAAGCAATGCTTCAAAAGACCTTTTGAGTGTGTGTGTGCGTGTGTTCCTCAGAAGAAAGAAAGACAAACAAGTTTGAAATTTAAATTGTTGGGTAAATTATCCCTTTAACTGATATATATTTCAAGCAGTCTTAAGTTTCTAAATAAAAAGAAAATTAAATTGTATGTTATGCATAGATATGACATGATATTTGAACACTTGTGATAATCTTTTTAAAATTACCCACTCTGAATTTTTTTTTTTTTTGCTTAAAACCAATTTAGCTGTCCTTAACAAGGGCTGACAGCAACAACATTCTAAATGAAGGTAAAATGACCAGTGGTCATGACCAATCAGTTGTTTCTCAGCAGTATCTCAACATTGGCAGACAAAACATTCCAGTTCTCTGGGGGGACATTCTTTAATTTCATAGACCTAGATGACATTCTCATGAGCCATTCGTGACAGTTTTTATAGCTACACTGCTGTGAGGCACAGAACAAGAAACAGGACAGGACACAGGAGATCACACATCATCTCTACTCATCTGAACAGCTCAAATTGAGTCCATGTCCAATTACAACTCCCTACAGTCTGCTGTAAAGAGCACCTCTTAAAATACATGACATACAGGGCACAGGCCAAGCACCTCTTTATTCCCAGAGATCTGGGATTTAAGCATATGGTTTTAGTGATCATAGTTCTATTTGTCATGAGGAAAAAGGAAGAATTGTGCCACAAAGCAAAATAGGTACATGTTCTCTGTTAATTTCTTAAAAGTCATGACAGTGTCCTTCAGCACCATTAGCTTTACTGTATTCGCATCCATTTTTTTTTATATCTCACCAAGACCTTTCATCTCAATATCAGCTTTTCATGTCATAATTAGAATTTTGACTTGTCAAAATTCTGGCTTACTTCATTTTTTTTCGTAATTATTTTTAATCTCATAATTAAAAATTATTTCAGTTTTGACAAATCACAATTATAAGATTAAAAAGTCAGTGATAAGTCAAAATTATGACATACTTTTTTCATAATTTTAACTTTTCAACATGTGTAATGTTGTAGTGTGCTATAAAATGTGTCTGGTTTGAATGTTTGCCTTAATGCTTGAGAACAGATTTTTTCTTGTTGTTTTGTTTTTTAAATTTGTCACCTCTCATGCTTAATAATCCAAAACTATACAATCTTTACAAGTCAAAAATTTACTAATGAGAGAAATGAGATCTAATCAAGAAATTTGAACAAAAAGTGTAAGTGGATCATTGTATTGACTGCCAATGTCTCTCTTTATCTCTCTCTCTCTCTCTCTCTTTCACATACACACACACACACACACACACACACACACACACGTCTGGTTTGCTATCCTTGTGGGGACTCTCCACAGGCATTATGGTTTTTCTGCTGTACAGACTGTATTTTCTATTGCCCTACACCAACCCTACACCTAAACTTAGCCCTCACAGGAAACTTACTGCATTTTTAGATTTTCAAAAAACTTTTTTCTGTGTGATTTATAAGCTTGTTTACCCGTGGGGACCTCAATTTAGGTCCCCACCGTGACACGAGTCCCCATGAGTCTGTGTGTATTCAGGTTTTGTAGGGCCTGTGGTCAGATAACTCTCCAGAAATGCCTGAAAAACAAAAACACACTTCATCATTACAGTCAAATAACATTAGACACAAGTCGATGAGAGCTTGAGCAATCCTATCTTTTACTCCACTAAAGCCCCGTTCACACCAAGAACGATAACTATAAAGATAAGTATAAAGATAAAGATAGTGTTCAACCAGCGGATGATATCGTCTGTTTATTCTAAGCGCACGCGCGTCTGTCGCTTTAAATTCTCAAGCTCGTTACAGCAGGATGGATTCTGATTGGGTGTCAATGTTTGTATCATTCATCAGCTGGAAAAAATCGTTCTGAAAGTGATTCCAATGATATCGTTTCTCTGTGCCTTTATCGTTATAGCTGTGGTGTGGACTCTGCTATTCTTTAATATTGAGAATGATTTTTAGAACTATATCTTCATCGTTATCTTTATAGTTATCGTCCTTGGTGTGAACAGGCCTTAAAAGTTCCACTGACTAGTTCTGAAAACTGGCACATTGTATCAGTCTTGATCCATACATACGGCATCCTAGATTCTGCTCAATCATGGCATACTACTGAGAGCAAAACTGTGTATTTTTATAGTTTTGTCTCTCTCGTAGCACTCACATAATAATATTTAAATACATTTTATTTCTACAGCTGCATCTAAAAGCTTAGAAAGTTGAATTGTTCCCTTGCTGCCCTATCAGACAATGACTTTGTGTTTGCACATGAAGGTGCCTCAGATTTTAGAGGCAGCATTATAGTTTAATGATTTACAACAAAACAGTTTAGGTTTGGTGACAACTCCCAGGTACCATCTTTATTTTTAAGTTCAACTGTCATGGAATGGAATGTGCAGGATTGTGGGATATCAAAGGCAGTGAAGGATACATTAATGCTGCCTTCAAAAATCGATCAGTTGAAAGCATCTGAGCCGACAGTATATGACATGATCATTGGACTCAGACATGCCTGGCTGCCTTCCTATCTCCATATGCTGCCAGTCTTTATTGTAAAATGAACTCCTTCGAGATTATTCATGATCACCCTGTCTGGGATTATTTTGTGATAAAAACCACCTGACTGGGATTCTCACTGTCATTGGCCTCACCTTGGGTGTCATGTTGTTTGTGATGCAGAAGGCCAAGTGCTGCTGTATGCTCTCCATGCTGTGGAGGTGCTGTTGTCGGGTGGTGCGGAGGTATTTCTGCAGTGCTCGGGCCATGGAAGGGAAGATGGCTTGAGCCGCCTCACGTGGGTCCATCACGTCACCAGGTGCCTTCTTCTGCTCCTCCTCTTGCATGCGACAAATATGTGTAAATGCCTCCTCCACTGCCACCACCAGCCTGAAAAAGAAAAGGGTGTCGTCACACAGTCTCAAGTTTCTCAAGTTCAGTTTCACAATCTGTTGTTGTCTAGAACAGTGATTCTCAAAGTGTGAGGCATTGTAAACTGGGGAATGCAGTAGACTTTAAGTACACTGTATAAAAAAGAGGATTCGAAGTTGTGTTTCTTTGCAATTATTTGTGAAATTTAGTATTTCTGAATTAAAATGGTTGCAAAGTAAATCCTACATCAAATTTTTAGTGTAGTTCTCAAATCATGTTCACATTTAAAGGGATAGTTCACCCAAAAATAAAAATTCTGTCATTAATTACTCACCCAGAAATGACAAGGTCCAGAAATGTAGCAAGGACAACATTAAAATAATCCATGTGACATCAGCGGTTCAACAATTATTTTAACTATGTCCTTGCTACGTTTCTGGACCTTGACCGTGGTAGTATCCTTGCTGTCTATGGGAGGGTCAGAGAGCTCTCGAAATTCATCAAAAATATCTTAATTTGTTTTCCGAAGATGAACGAAGGTCTTACGGGTTTGGAACGACATGAGGGTGAGTAATTAATGACAGAATTTTCATTTATGGGTGAACTATCCCTACAGTGTTGACAATATATGTGAGAACGATTGAGGTTTGTGTGCAGTTTATTCTTCTCTATCTTCTTCCTGTTATGTTATGTGCTTACGTAAACTTACATTCTCATGTGCGTCAGATTCGAATAGGGGGACAAAAATGTACTGCTCTGCTACTTTAAAAAGCAGAGTCACCAAACATATGAGAACCTCTGCACTAGATACTGAGTAATGCAATCTTTTGTCTGATTTAATCGCTTAATCACTATTAGAAATGATCCCATTTCATGCTGAGAATCTATTTCCATCATGATTCATTCATGCTGAATATCATAAGCGGGCACTATCACTGTTAAAAAAAGCATATTGCAAGTCTCTAAGCTTATCTCTCCATCTTTTCACCATTTATTCCTTATAAGTAAAATTATTTGCTAAATGTCTTTCTAAATCTCTCCACCAGTGTTCTCTCACCTAGCCCTGCGTTTGCGGACACGTCTCTCATGCTCGGCCTCTTCGTAGTAGAGTTCATTATGACTGCTGTCTCTGCGGCGGGCAGCAGCAGCAATCATTGCTCGAGACTGAGACTGGGCTATACCAGCAGCTGCATTATTCCCTCCTGGACCTGATCATGATGGGACACACATGCATTGGAACTGTTTAGTCAAGTCACCTTGATAGTGCTTTTTACATTGACAGATTGTGTCAAAGCAGCTTCACAGTGATGAACAAGAAAAACAGCAGAATCAATTATGGAAACTCAACTATGGAAACTGCTGTAAAGCAGTTCTAAAAGATAACAGTGTCATTACTCAGAACAAGTCAGTTTAGCGTTGGTTCAGTTCAAATCAATAACTGTGTGAATTTGTGAATTTTACAAAAGGCAGCAATATCGTTATTTATCTTTTGTCAGTTCAATGTTGATTCAGCTCAGTTCAAAAACAGTCAATGTTGCAAGATGTGATTCAGATGTGGAGCAGCTCCACAGAAGACAATAGTTCAACTTGATTCAATTCAAGTGTTTGTTCTCATCCGGTGGTGTCAGTTTAATAGATTTATGCCAAACCACGTCTGTATAAGAAGCATGTACTGTGTAGAGGTGTGTATAGTGGGTGCAACTTAACTCATCATAATAGATGAGATTATGATCCAAAAAATGAGTAATGAGAGAAACATCTGAGATATACTGCATAAATTTAAAAGTTAAACCTAACCTAAAAATTAAAAGTCATCTTTTACTCTTGCCCAATATAGTTACATGACACCAGAGTGTTGATGTGCACAACAAGAAAGTCAAGTAAAAGTGCTATTTAAACAAAATAGTTTAAATTTTGTTCTATAAGAAATTTGGGTCCCACTTTATATTGTGCCCCTAATACCTGTGTACTTACATAGTAACAAGATGTGTACGTAGTATGTAACCACAGTGTAAGTACACATTGGTACATAGTATCTACAGCTCTAAAATGTGTGTAACTACACATATGTAACAACCCACTGAATGGTATGTGTAAGTACAAATGTGTAACAGGACATTGGTAACAACACTTTTTGGTAATGAAAGTACAAATGTGTAACAGGACTAACAGCACTTTTTGGTAAAGAAAGTGTTACACTTTATATTAAGTAGACAATTCCTATGGATTTACCATGTAATTACTTTGATGTTACACAGCAGCAGCCAGTAAGTTAGGCTTTACATATAAATTGTGGATGGTGTCCAGAATGTTACACTTTACATTAAGTGGACAGTTCCTGAGGAGTTACCATGTAAGTACACTGGTATTACAGTGGTTCACCAACTCCACCAACTCGAGATCCAACTCCTCTCACTTCACATGTCCCTAAACCTACCAGTTTCCACCCCCTGGATCAAATTGTTCCAATTACTTTTATACATACTGTTGTTACAAAATGTAGTTATATAATTCCTGTTACACGAGTACTTAGTGAAGTGAAAAAAGTGTTGTTACCAATGTCCTGTTAAACATTTGTACTTACACATACCATTTTGAGGGTTGTTACGTGTGTAGTTACAGAAATATTACAGCTGTAGATACTATGTACCAATGTGTACTTACACTGTGGTTACATACTACATACACATCTAGTTACTATGTAAGTACACAGGTACACATTAGGGACATAATATATAGTGGGGCCGAAATTTTATTTGCTTTCAGCCAAAATGAACAAAACAAGTTTAAACCAGAAACCATGATTTTTTATTAGAACAATATAAAAATGCACTTGAAATAAATGACACGGTCATTTCACTTTTTTTCAGTGCACTAATTCTGGCAATACTGATACCGAGTAACAAGGTTTGTGTCAGTTTTGATAAGTGCAGATTGAAGAAGTGGAGACTGTGCTTTAGTGACATTTACCAATCAAGCGGTGGTCTGACTGGAAAGATGTTTTGGCTTGTAATATATGGCCAGTTTTCATGCCTGGCAGCAAGTCATTGACATGTTTCTCCTATTTTTTTTTCTTAAGTTTCAATGCTTTCGAGATGCTTTTGATTCACAAAACTGGTATGAATGATTTAGATTTCAGTTTTTCATTCTGCTTTCAAAGAAAAGAGTTTCTTGGATTACTTTACACTGCTTTTGTGTAGTTGTTAAAGCTTGAAAGCTTTGTAACTGCATGAAAAAATGCTACCAGTAAACTTCTTCCTTTGTATTCCACAGAAGAAAGAAAATCATGTGGATTTGGAATGACATAAGGGTGAATAAATATGAGTTTCACTTTGGGATGAACTATGCCTTCAAAATTCCTTCACCCACTATTTTTAAGGTATTCAACTCCAGCCTCTCTTGTGTCTAGGTGTCAAAAGTCTGTTCCCATATTCATCTATGGAAACTTCAAAGATTATATTTTGTGCATGTAATAAATATGCAGCTGGTTAATATGCAGAAGAATCTGTGTCTACCAGGAGCTGCTGTCAATGTGTGTTGTTAGTGTGTGGATGGTGAATAAGTGATGAGGAAGTTCAGAACTCATCTGTTTCTCTATTCATCTCTGAAATTGAAGGAGACAAGCTAATATATATATATATATATATACACACACACACACACACACTATATTGCCAAAAGTATTGGGTTGCCCCCTTCTAATGAACAGGTTTGACTACTTTAGTAATTTCTATGAGTACAAATCTTAATGTTAAAGCATATAATGATATTCTAGGAAATTGCGTGCTTCTAATATTATAGCAACAGTTTGGACAGGACCCTTTTCTATTCTAACATGCCAATGCCTCGGTGTATAAGGCAAGGTTCAAAAAGAAAATTACTGATTCAGTCAGTGTGGAAGAACTTGAATGGTCTGCATAAAACCAAGTCCTAATCCCAGTTTAACACCTCTGGTATGACTGTAAATGCAGGCCTTGAGCCAAAAACTCAAATGACTTGCCAACAAATGACTTGTACATACACTATATAGACAAAAATATTGGGACACCTCCTTCTTTAGAACAGAAAAATGCACTTCCAAATCTGTGGCAACAATGATGGGAACATAATTCATGTATTTAAAAATTGTATTTCCATCTCTGTTGCAACAGTTTTGGAAGTGTCTAAAATGACCAGAGGTGTTAAACTGGGATTAGGACATGGTTTTATGCAGACCAGTCAAGTTCTTCCACACTGACTGAATCAATCATTTTCTTTTTGAACCTTGCCTTATACACAGCACATCTAAAGACCCCTCTGTCAAGCTCCTGAAGTTTGCAGATGACACCACACTGATCGGCCTCATCCAGGACGGTGATGAGTCTGCTTACAGACAGGGGGTTAAGGAGCTGGCTGTCTGGTGCAGTCTTAACAACCTGGAGCTTAACACGCTCAAAACTGTGGAGATGATCGTGGACTTCAGGAGAAACCCCCCTGCTCTTCCCCCACTCACCATCATGAACAGCACTGTGACTGCAGTGGAGTCATTCAGATTCCTGGGCACCACCATCTCCCAGGACCTGAAGTGGGACATTCACATAGACTCCATTGTCAAAAAGCACCAGCAGAGGTTGTACTTCCTTCGCAAGCTGAGGAAGTTCAACCTGCAACAGGAGCTGCTGAAACAGTTCTACTCCGCCATCATTGAATCCGTCCTCTGCACTTCAATAACTGTCTGGTTCAGCTCAGCTAAAAAAATCTGATCTCAGAAGACTGCAGAGGGTAGTCCGGACCGCTGAGCGAATCATTGGTACAACCCTCCCCACTCTCCAAGAACTGTACTTATCCAGAGTGAGCAAAAGGGCTGGTAAAATCACTCTGGACCCCTCACATCCAGCACACTCCCTCTTTGAACTGCTTCTGACACAGAAACAGTTTCTTCCCTCAGGCAATCCATCTCATGAACACTTGAATATAAACGCGGAACACACAACTATTATACATTATCCATTCACCACACTCACTTATTTTATTTTCTCACTTCAAATTTGCACATACTTGACTTGTACATACATAATTGTCTATATTATATATTGTGTTTTTGCTGTTTTGTACATTGCCTGTTTGGATATTTGGATATTATTCTTTTATTATCTGTGTCCTGTCCTGTTGCTGTCTTTCTGTTGCACTGTGGAGCTTCTGTCACTACAACAAATTCCTCGTATGTGTAAACATACTTGGCCAATAAAGCTCATTCTGATTCTGATTCACAGAGGCATTGTCATGGTAGAATAGAAAAGGGTCCTGTCCAAACTTTTGCTATAAAATTAGAAGCACACAATTCCCTAGAATATTATTATATGCTTAAACATTAAGATTTATACTCATGGAAATTACTAAAGTAGTCAAACCTGTTCATTAGAAGGGGGCGACCCAATACTTTTGGCAATATAGTGTGTGTATATATATATATATATAAATATATATATATACTTAAGATCCATGCAAGAAAAAGTCTTTTTATTTTCAAAAGCAAAAATTAAAGTTTGTATACAATATTATTGTTAGATCATGGTGGGTGTAAAGCAGCGCACAACGAGAATCCAAACAGAACAATCTTTAATAACAAACACTCTGGAATAGCCAGGAAACAGGAGCCATAGTAGTGACTTGGCTATTGAAACCAGAGGGACAATGGATGGAGACGGAAAGCTGAGGACACTGAAACCTGGGGTGATACCGGAGGCCTGGAAGGCTGAGGCGGCACTACAGACTCACAGGACCGAGGTGGAAACAAGCTCAGGCTTAGCAGGCTGTAGCAGAATCGGTGGGAGTGAGGACCAAGGTAGAACCAGAGAAAAGGAGGAGCACAGCAGAGTGTGAGGACCGGGTGTGTCTCACTCGTCCTTAAAAGTGAAGCTGCGGGCTCTTTGATCGCCCCCTGGTGGCTGGCTGCAGTACAGGTCATAAACCCCGCCCTCTCCATGTAAACGATTGGGACTTCAGTCAAAATAAAAAAATAAATTACACTTCCAATACAATTTTCCGAAATATGGTTTTGGTCATTTAAGGTAGTTGTTATCTCGCTGATATATGTTCAATTGTTCGTTTTTGTGATAAGTTTGAGTTTAGCTAGTAATTTGATGCTCTAAAAACGGGGCGTGTTGTTATCGTTGATTGGGTCTGCGGGAGTTTGGGCGGGAGTTTGATTCCGCGGCTCCACCTCACGACTCTACTGCGCAGACTCTGGCTCCAAACAAAGCTCTACTGCGCAGACTCGAGCTCCAAATGACATCATTTACTCAAGATGTCAGCGGCCACACTGAGATGTATTCGCTTCACTTTTCTATAGTGGAAGGAAGCGGAGACACGTCATCCATCTTTTTTTACAGTCTATGGTGAGGACTGACGGAGCCCGGTGGAGCCGAAGGGTCGGAGGGCTGAGGTGGAGTCCAGAGGATTCTTTTGCCAGGACGAAGCTGGAGACCATAAGAACCAAGGTTCATCCATGCAGCATGGTGGAGTAAATAAAGGAAAGCTGGAGGGAACCAGGGTAGGCGTGGCTGATGGACTGGCTGACTTTGGAGGATCTCTGGAGATTCAGCTCATTTTTTGAGCTGGACAGAACCAGTGGAAATACAGGAGATTTGGAGCTGGCCACGACTAGTGGGGACAGGAGATTCTGGGTAGCATTCTCTTCCAAATCATATTATGGGTGGAAATCTTTTAGAATCTCACGATTCAATTCAAATCTATTCTTGGGGTCATGATTTGATTAAAAACTAATTTTTGAATTGAATTTCAATTTGATATATGCTTAGATTTGATTTTAGATTTGATTCTAAATTTTTATTTATTTTATTAATTTATTTTATGTAACGAAAATTGAAATGAATCTGGGTAGTTAGTGTGGGACGCCAGTTGCAGAAATCCACTAGTGTGGCCCTCGAGAAACTGCTGCTCCTGCTTTAAGCAGAGCAGCTGGAAAGCAGAGGAAAACAGTGCACAATGAGGACTGTGCGACCCTCCAAGGATATTCTTCCCCAGACCATCACTGACTCACCCCCAAAACAGTCATGATGGATGGAACCAATTGTGCTGTTCTCTGGTGAATGCCAGTCAAGCTGTATGGTGCTAGGCTGTGAGCACAGGTCCCACTACAGAACATTAGGCCCTCATGCTATCCTCATGGAGTCTGTTTCTAACAGGTTGGTCAGAAACATGCACACTAGTAGCCTGCCGGAAGTCACAAGTAGTAAGTAAGTCCATAACAAAACATCAAAACTAGTGACAAATCAGTCAAAAGGATAAAGAGAGAGCAATTGTCTGTGGCCATCACCTGCAAAACCCTTTTGGGCATTGTCTTGCTGTTGCCTCACTATACTGTTTTCACTTTGATTTGCACCAAAGCAGGTGAAACTGATTCATAATCACTTAGGCTTCCTAAATGGACAGACTGATATCCCCAGTGTTACACTGTGATATTTAAGTGTTCCCTTATTTTTTGGAACAGTGCAAATGAAAGAAAAACAAAACAAAATAAAATAGAATTATTTTCATAGCTAGTCTCATGCTTTTGGATCCCACTGTACATATTATACCTTGACGATTCCAAATGAAACAAAATACCAAAATAATAATAATAATAATAATAATATTAAAAATGATAATTAATATTATAACATTTTTAGCTTGCTGTAAATTCTGTGATGTATTTTAGTCTCCCTGAACAATCTCTGCATACATGGACAGGAGAGAGAGAGACTCTTCAGTGGAGATGTGATGTCTTTATCCCATGTCCTGCTCTAAACTATAACATCAAAGCAGTGAGATTATTGATTCAATGAAGCAGAAAGCATTTGAAAGATTGATGTGATGGGCCGTAAGGTGTCTAGGGAGTTCTTAAGCCTGTGACACACCAAACCGACAACAAAGAACTGGAGGCGATAAAATACCATATGCGTCTGGGATAAAAAAAAAAAAGTGTTTAAACCCACTGCAGTCTCTACAGTCAACTAGCACAGACATTTTGCACCTGTGTGAGAAGAAAAAAGTGTCTATTTCAGTAGGTGGCAGTAGTCTGTATTCGTCATTCAAAAAGAGGAACTAGGACTGCAGATGTACTGCAGATGCTTCTGTGTGCATCCTCCTGACTTTATTTGCTTGCTTTTATCACTTTTGTTTTTCTTCTCATGCACTGGTTCGCTAAGCTGAGCAGCCAATCAGAATGATCTCAATCACTGACTGCTCAATGCCAATTCAACCATGCTCAATTGGCCAGAAACCCCACAGGGGTCAGACTCGTGCTGACGGTTTGAAATTCACTGCAAAAACTGAGCTGACAAACACTCTATGACAGCTGACTGTTGGCTTGGTATGTCACGGTCTTTATCAGATGCCAGGATGAAGTTTCACTAAATTCCTGTTACCATGAACAACCCTGCAAACTACCCACAACCCAACCATTTCCAATGCAAGACACAGTGGAATTGTTTATAGGCATGTTAGAATGTGTGTCTGGTCAAGTACAACGAGACAGGCAGGAGACATACAGATCAAAGTCAAAAAGAATTGTGGAAAAGTGTATGGAGTGAAAAGTCCTGGAAATTACACAAAAAGCAAAAAGAAATGTACTTTTTGCATTTTTCATGGAAACCTGTGTGAGGGCATCTAAAAACACAGCAGCCAAAATCACAAAAAGGAGAACAGATCGCGCTAGAGTGGTAAATTATTCAGCACATATGTTTGATTGCCTCAGTCAAACCCCAATCGTATTCCATGCTGGAACTTTTTCCCATATATAAAATCTTCGCCACCATTCTTTAATGATCTTTTTTCCAGGTGATTGTCACTAAAATTTCAGATGTAAAACAGGCAATTGTTTAAGAACCACTGTACATATAAGGCGCTGCTTTTTCCTTATACAGTACTTGCATCAATGTATATGTATATACATATGTGTATATAAATATATATACACTATATTGCCAAAAGTATTGGGTCGCCCCCTTCTAATGAACAGGTTCGACTACTTTAGTAATTTCCATGAGTATAAATCTTAATGTTTAAGC
>JAFVLL020038688.1:0-18600 GCA_021397915.2 Tor tambroides
TAAAAAAAGAAAAATCCTGAGCTTTGTATTCATCAAAGAATCCTGAAAAATTTTTTACTGTTTCCACAAAAATATTAAGTAGCACAAAAAGAAATGTTTCTTGAGCAGCAAATCAGCACATTAAAATGAGCTATTTGATACATAATGAAATTACATTTTAAAACAGATATTTTATTTTACTTTTTCTAATATTGTAAAAATATTTTACAATATTGCTGTTTTCCTGCATTTTTGTTGTTGGTGAACATAAAAGACTTCTTTCAAAAACATGTTTTACAAATCTTACCAACCCCAAACAATAAAGTATGTATACATGTATGCATGCATGGAAGTATATTTAATTTTTGATCATTTCATCTCTTACCGTTCCGTGATTCAACAGGATGTTTGTCATGTCAACCCCGTCCAGTTGAACCTTAGGTAACGCAGCTCCAGCCAGTTTGGCAAATGTGGGCAGAATGTCCAAAGAGCTGGCCAGAGCACGGGTCACACCTTTGAATGATGGGAATACATAAATGTCTTACATTTCATAAAAACATTGTATATTTCTTGTAGCTGGATTCAGACACAGGACTGTTTGCTTCTCAGCACCTGGTTGGATGGATCCAGGCCAATATGCGATGGCCGGCTCTCTCAGTCCTCCTTCATAAGTCGTGCCTTTGCCACATTTCATCAGTCCTGCATTTCCCCCACGAGACTTCCGCATGAGCTCTGGCCTGGGAATGCACATAAATATATACATGTTAAGGCAAATGCAAAAACACAAGGCATGGACTAAGGAGAAACACTTACCCGTTGTCACCAGTGAAGAAGATGAGAGTGTTGTTGATCACACCCGTCTCCTCCAGAGTTTGCAGAATCTTCCCCACAGTGCCATCAAACTCCATCAGAGCGTCACCGAACGGCCCACGAGGAGACTTCCCTGCATAGTCTGCACCTGCATACTGAGGGTAGTGCGTGTGCTGGAGAGACAGAGACCAGGAAAAAAGTCATGAAGTACATACTTTGAGCATGTTTCTAAGAGATCATAAAATTCTGGAATTTTTAAAATACATTTTGTAAACCTTTCAAAAAATACCTATTATGAGCTCTGAGACTGTTGACCCTAGTGAAAAAAAAATACTAAAATACATTTATTTTGTGTTAAGTATACTACAAATGCATTTACATATTCATGTGCTTATTAAAAATACCCTGCAATTGTATTTTTCGTATATTAAACTGGTATACTTAAAGTCTGCTAAATCAGAACAACTAATTTTGTGCTTAGTGCACTTTAATTGTGCAGAAGTAGTGCTGAAGTCCAGCTAAAGATATACTGAAGTATATTTGATTGTGCTAAAGTGGAACTATTGCAAGTATACTTCAGGTACACTTTAAATATCTTGCATTTAAAGACTGATATTATACAGAGATCATACAGTCCTTATTAATAGTGATATTAAAACACATTTTAGGCATAATATTAAGAAATGTGCATTGTGCAGTAAAGAAATACTCCAAATAAAGTTTAATTATAATTTTATATCAGTAAGTCTTAAGTGATGTCAGTAAATATGTTAATGGATTTGAAGTATACTTAGTATGAAATAAATGTAAATTGTAAATAAATAAATGTAAATTTTTAATTATGTTGTAGGTTCTTTTTTTTTTAACTAGGGGAATGGTGCTAAGCACTATAGAAACCTTTAGAAAATCAGTGTGATTTCCACTTTTGATTTTTTTTTTAATTTAAATTTACAGTAACTTAAATTTAAATTAATCTGTATCATTATCTTAATTATTTAAATGATTATTTATTGATCTTAATTATTTAGTTCATTATTATTTAATTCATAATGATTTTGTTTAGTTCAGGTCATGTTAATTTTCAATTAAGAACTACACCACCCAAAATACTCTTTGGCTCATCCAATCAGAAAATCACTGTTACCATGGAAATGGGAATTGTGCCAAAAGAGGTAATCAGACACTCCCATGAAGCTTTGCGAATGAGGTAATCAAGTAATCCTCCCTACACCCCCACACAACTTATATTTGTATATTTTAATATTTGAAATAAATAAATAAATAACTTCCTTGTTAAAATTTCAATAAACAAATAATAAATAAATAATTTCCTTATTAAAATTTCAAAACTTTAGTTTGTAGCATCTTTTTATTTTTGACTCGCTCAATTCATTATTTAAAGCATTTTTAAGGTGGAATTACATTTTTTAAAAATAACCATATAACAGTTTACATAAGAAACAATAAGAAACATTATATACTGTATAAATTCTTTAGTATGAAATAAAGTACTCCTTTTCAGACTCCTTTAGAGACATTTGACTCACATGTGAAGGATAGTACAGAAAGAACGGGCGGTTATTTTGGACAGCAACACTGATGAACTGAGAAGCAAATGCACTGTAGGCCTTCTCAAGTTGCAGGAAGTCTGCAGGCTGCTGCTTGATTTTCTCATTAAACATGAGAGGTACAGTTACAACACCCTGATCACAGAGGCCATAGCACTTCACATCCGGAGGGAAACACGTGAGATTCTGACAGGGACCCTTTGATAGAGAGATATAATGCATTAAAATGAAGACTCTGAAAATCAGAAATCAGATGACACACCTGCATTAAAAAATATATTATAATAATGCTATGCAATTTCCTTGCTGATTTCCAGATAAAACTCAGAACAATTCAAGAAAACATAATGACCTGGTCGTGTGAGTACGGGATACCCAGATAATTGTCAAAGCCCTGTCGGGTGGGCAGGTAAGTGCCATTCAGCCCGACGCCCAGGTGCCATTTTCCCACTATGGCTGTAGTGTAACCCTTAGATTTCAGCACCTCTGCGATAGTGGTCTCGTTGAGTGGGAGACCCCCTTTTGAGGCCGGATACAGCACACCCGGATAGATGCCAGAACGAGTCTGATAGCGACCCGTCAGCAAGGATGCCCTGGAACAAAAAAAAGAGTATGTTAAAAAAAAATAAAAAAATCTGCACATTAGTATGATAAATTTTTATCAGAGGATGAATTCTAATCAGGTTGATATTGGTTCATTCATTGCATTTATCATCCAGTCTGCAGTGTACAGTCAAAACTAAATTTATTCAGACACCTTCAACATTTCTCACATTATCACAGTTTATTCGCTATAGTTTAGAAAATGGTAATGAAATATGACAAGAGCTCAAGAGTTAAACTGTGTCAGAACAAATTCATCTTGATAATCACAAATGAATTACAGTCAAACCAAAATTTATTCAGACACCTTCAACATTTCTCACATTATCACAGTTTATTCGCTATAGTTTAGAAAATGGTAATAAAATATGACAAGAGCTCAAGAGTTAAACTGTGTCAGAACAAATTCATCTTGATAATGTCACATAACTTTGATAGAAAGGTGTGTAACAAAACATGGTCAGGTCAAAGTGTCAAATCAAATTTTTGGTCCCAAATTTTTATCAATTTTACTGGTAGTCCACTGTATGAAGAAATATGGAGTATAATGTGTCACAGTTTCCTTTTTTTGCTATCCTCACTTACATATATGAACTATAGTGTCCTGCACCCACTAGTATAAAAATATCAAAAATGATATCTGGTGTCTGAATTATTTTTGGTTTGACTGTATATACAATTTTAAAAATGTAGGTCTTGTATACAGAAAATACAAATACTGTGTATAGTATACATATTAAACAGTGTAGAGATAGAAGGCCTATTAGTAGTAGGTTATGTTTATGATATTTTCAAACCAAAGTCGGTGAATATTACCTTGTATTCTGGCGCCATCTTATGTGCCAGACACTATATTATCAAATATGGATTATGTAAAGTCAGTTATTATATAAGATATCTAATCAGTTTGACAATAAGTCAAGGGACAGTGCTTTTCTGATTAAAAAAATAATTATTATCATAGCAGAAATAGCAGTTGGCCTGCTAGTTGTATGTTCAAAATAAAAATAAAATAACTAAAAATCATAATAAAAATATTTTTAGAATTATTGCAGAAATAGTAGGCCTACTAGTAATACAGTATGATATACAAGACATCTAATCAATTGGTAGATAAATCAAATTGCATAAGAAATCTAATCAATGAGACAATAAATCAAGGGACATTATTGATAGCTAGAGGGAAAAACACTTCAGACCAGCCTGAAATAACTACATATAAACTAAAAATAATAATTTAAAAATGATTTTATAATT
Organism: Tor tambroides; assembly: GCA_021397915.2. Classification (NCBI taxonomy): domain Eukaryota; kingdom Metazoa; phylum Chordata; class Actinopteri; order Cypriniformes; family Cyprinidae; genus Tor; species Tor tambroides. The sequence goes on from JAFVLL020038688.1 coordinate 4,218, forward strand.
GTTATTATTATTAAACAATATTTACAATTTACAATTGTATTACATCTTTAAAAAAAAACTCGAAAGCTCGGAAGTGTTTCAAAAATTCTCAAAAGCAGGTGTACAAATAAATGCATGAATATAAGTGAAAGTATATTGACAGTATGCTGGATAACAGGTGGATTTGGTTTTACCTTTCTCAAGAAACAAAGATGATGGATGTGGTTTTACCTGGAGGGGCTGCAGACGGGACTTGTGACGTAGAAGTCGGTAAAACGCAGCCCGTGCGCTGCTAGTCTGTCTAGATTCGGGGTGAGAGAGCTCGGGTGTCCAAAACAGCCCAGATCACCGTAACCCAAATCATCGGCGAACAGAAGCACAAAGTTTGGCGGCGGCGACGCGTGAACACATTGAGCTGTGACCAGTGCAAACAACGACATTATCCACACTAAAGCCATCATCTGATACGCGGCTTATAGAATCTTTACAATTTATATATATAAAAAAAACGTTATTTAAGTAGCATGACAATTCCTGCTTGGTTTGCTATGAGCTTCAGGTCCTTTCCTCGAAGCTTTATTGCTGTCATTTACATCTTGCTGGAGTCTTTCATGTTTTTCCCGTATGGATCATGTGATCACCGACACGTGATAAGGGGGCTGATGGGATATGTGGTTTATTATCCAGAAACGGCTTGCATGTGCATAATGAAGTTTGTTTGGAATAGTTGTTTCGTGTGGGTTATGATTTGTGTGTTTTCGAATTTGACGGACTATATCACATTTAATTTTTAAACATTCTTCAAAACTTCTCAATGTGTGTTCCAAAAAGAGCGGCGTATGCAACAACATGATGGTGAGTAAATAGCCTATTAATATTATTTCCATACTTGTGCGAGCTATTTAATGCTGTTTAATGAGGAAATAAATATTATCATTAAAAACAGTAACTATAAACCTTACCATCGAAAAAAATCAAGCGTTTATCAAAGGGAAATGCTTGAAATTGTGTGCTTGTATCTATTATTTCACTAGAAATATTATTATTAATTAATTATAATATTATTGTATCTATTATTTCACTAAAACATTTTCTAAAACTATGCAATTTCTTTTAATACAGTACTGTATTCAAAGAAATGGCATAGTTTTAGAAAATGTTTGAGAAATACCGTGGGGTCCAAAAGTTTGAAACCTAATAGTGAAATGCATTTGCATTCTTTACTAAGTTTACAGGCTATAGATTTAGTCACGGTTAACCTATATTTTCAATATCATATCAACAATTTTAGTGAAAAATTAAATTCATTTTTTAATAATGATTTCAGATTTTCTTAGTATTTGGTAGGCTCTAAGTCATCTTTTTGCTTTAATGAAAGCAGCACTCAAAATTACATATGAAGGATATAATAATGTCATTATTATTTGAGAATGTTTCCAAGAACATGCAGTTGACAATGTCAAAGTCATAAATGTATTTATTATTTCCCATGGATTTATGGTCTCAGTCTGCTGATTAAAAAAAAAAACAATAGAAACCATCAGAATCTGTAATGGTTTTAGTGGTTATAATGGGAATTGTATTGGTTTTAATGGAAACTGTAATGGTCCCTATGGGTTTGTACTGGTAATTAGTCACCTTTTATTAGTGGCTTGTTAAAACCATTGCATCCTAATGGAATATGTCCCAAAGCACACAACAGGAAAACATTTTTAATGGTTTTAATGGTTAATAGTTGATGGTTTGTAATGGTGGAATCCATATAGGCCTGGTTTCACAGAGGGGGCTTAGCTTGCAAGACTAGGCCTTAGTTACATTAAGATATTTAAGCAGCTTTTACAAAAATGCCTTAGAAGAAAATGTTATAGGTGTGCATCTTGACACAGAACAATGATATTTTCAACTGAGACAGCTCAAACATGCATTTTAGTCTTGGACTAGCTTAAACCTTGTCTGTGAAACTGGGGGATTATGTTATATATTGACCAACCAATGGCAGGTGATTTAATCTGTCATAATCATAAACTTCATCTTCAACATGGTGTTAGGCTAAGTGCAGTCTTCTGTGGATGTTATAAAAGCGTTTCACTGCCAATAAGTGCTGCTTTTGCTGTGTAGATGCACATAGGACTCAAACTATTTTGAGAGCAGAATACTGCTCAGCAAAGGACTCACTCAGTTCAGCCCTCTACCACTGTGGGTCACTGTTTCATAAGCGCTGGAGCTCACTGTAGTCTCACAGCACACTGGAGCTGCAGCGATTGATGGCTTCGATCATTAATATCTCATTAGAGGCAGTGAGAGCAGGGTGCAGTGTCCAGCCGCTGTCCTTTACATCACTCTGTGCTTGCTTTGCTTGTGATACAATGTGACAATCAGTCAATTAAATGAATGGGGGATAAAATAGATTGCTCCACTAGCTGGAGGAGGTGAACGTCAGTGCCGATTTTCAGGGAGAGAGGGAAATCTAACACGCTCTGCATTTGAATTGTATTGCCTTCACAGTTCACACGCACAGAAGTGAGAGATGGGTGGTGGTTAGATGCCCTTACCTGAAGAAGATTTCAGTGCACAACTAAGAAATATTACAAAATCAATACACTTGAATTAGGAAATGCCAAAAATGGGCAGACTTGTAGAATTAATTAACATAATGGTCTCTGTTCAAAGCATTTCATGCGATTTATTATGCATGAACCCTCACTCTTCTGAGAAGGCTAGATCAATGGTTCTCAACCATGGGGCTGGAGTCCACTACGGGGGCCCCAGCAAATTTCCAAGGGGTCTGCAGGATGATTTAGAAGTATTAAAATGAATAAAATTAAAATTCTAAAAAACACACAAAATCTTTATTTTATTTGAAGAACATACAGTGCTTAACTTTTAGGATCACAATCATGAATCATGTTTAATTCGTTTAATGTATCAATATATTTTGGGGGTATTTTTTTAGAATTTAAATATGATTTTCGCTGTAAGGACATAGATTTAAATGGAATTGAAATTCAAAGAAGCTCATATGCCTACAATTTTTATCAAGAAATGAAAAGTTTGTCAATCTTTTGAGCTGAAGCTATAGATAGATAGATTCTTATATGCTTCTTATAGAAAGTTCTATTTAGTTTGTACACTACCATTCAAAAGTTTAGGCTCAGTAAGATTTAAAAAAAAATCTTTTAAAAGAAGTCTGTTACAAGATGTACCAAGTCTGCATTTATTTGACCAAAAATGCAGTAAAAACAAGCTAATATTGTGAAATATTATTACAATTTAGAATAGCTGTTTTCTATTTGAATATATTTTAAAATGAAATTTATTTCTGTGATGAAAAATAGAATTTTCATCATCATTACTCCAGTCTTCAGTGTCACATGATCCTTCAGAAATCATTCTAATATGCCGATTTGCTGCTTTCTTATTAGGACAGCCTAAAGTAAAATAAATAAAGTTCTACACAGGCAAGCGCTTATCACATTCTCAGAAAATATAGAAATCTACTTCCATATGCTTGTGTGTGTGCGCTGTGATTTGTGTTTATGCATTAAATGTGAGGAGTGTGCTATGTGACCCTCCACTCCTGCTCATTTCTGTTGTAGCGCACAGGGATCTGCACATTGATAAATTGTTCTGATTTACCATTCACTTTCACATGCCCATCCAGAGATGACCTACATTCAGTTTGGCATGAGTGTGTGTGGTATTAGAGTAATGAAGCCAGGTGGAGAGAGAATGAGAGGGAAGGGAATGAGAAACTGTGAGATGCTCTAAAATGTCTTCCTTTTGCCCTCTCTCTCTCTCTCTCTCCTTTGCACGCCTGTTCGCTTCCATCCCGAGCTGTTTTTTTGGTTTGTTGTTTATTTATTATGTCTCAAAAAGACAATTATCTTTGCCCTAGTGACCGGCGGCTATGTTGGATGACTTTAACTGAGTCTGGCTGCGTTCCTGCTAGCGGAGGCGGAGGAAGAGCAGGCCCTTACATCACGCCCGCATCGCCACCGATACATTTGGCACGCCGCATTGATTCTTGGGGTGTTAAATCCTGGCTGCGGTGTAGAGTCAACTTGGACACCTGAGGGAGAGGATGCTATCTCATCTCAGTTAGCCAAACTTCGGCCACTTGACTCTTTCCTTCCAGGTCGTCGTTTGATCTCGGATTCCGTGTTAATGAGTTCGTTAAGTAATTGTGAGTGGAGCAAACCTGACCTTTTAGATTTGCTTTGAGTAGTAAAATATGCCATTGCAAAGAAAGTCTTCACATTTCACCAATGCAGGAAGTGAAGATTTTGTAAAGATCAAAGATCAGCTGATGGTAATTTTCTGTAATGAGTCCATGTCTGGCACTTCAGCAGCCATTTGAATTGTATGTGCACGATTTAAACATGCTTTTGAGAGTATCCTGCAGACAGATGCTCATTAGTCTCGCAGAGCCAGGCTTTGACTATCACCATAACGTCTGGTGCACTTTGCAGCTTTAGTCTGGCCAAGAAGTGCCCACTTAAGAATCTGACTTGCGTGTAAAACGACCTACCACAGTTTGGTTTCATTTATTTATTTTTCATATGACACTTAGGAGGTAGCAGGTAAAATTGAAATGGATGATACCACAATAATAGACCGATATGCATCATGTATGTAAATAGTATATATAATAAAATATCTCAGTTTATATAAGATGGTAAATATATAAATAACATTTATTAGATATTTCATTTGTTAAATAATTCAGATAATTCATAAAATTTATAAACTTCAATTTTAATTTAGCTTACATTTTTAAAAAGAATTTCATTTTTTTTAAATTTTAAAATCCAATGTGCAAAACAGCATTAAAATGTATTTTGAAAGCTAAAAATATGTAAAGTAGTTTTTGAAAATCAGAGGGAGATGAACCAGAAACCAGCCTAAAATTGTACTGGGATCCTGACTGATTAGTTGAGTAGCCATTCAGGCAACCGCCTACTACTCAATTTTGAAAATATGTAGTATTCAGACCCAGCCAATCAGCATAAAGCTCTCAGTTTTAATCCCCCTTAGCGTTATCGTGTGTACAGTGCATCAGACGGTCTGTGGGCGAACTGTGCTGTCAGAGACTGACTCTGGATGCTCATTAGTGACTTAAGGGATCTCTACTTGAGTTTTAATGCTTTGTTTCAGTTCTCTGAGCTTCATTTTTCTTCTAGTTCTGTGTCTGTCTTAGATATGTTGTTTATTGTCTCAGAGCTGAGCACAGTTATAGATGGCATATTCTGTAATTGTATGTCTATTAGTGGAGCTAAAGCAGAAGCACTCAAGGACGTAAATCCTGAAACAAATCTGTTGTGTAACCTAAACTAAGACAGTGATCTATGTTTATTATGCACAAATTACAGTCTTTATGATGTTGGAACCAGGAGCCCATTTTGAGAAAAATGCAACTCTAGCATCAAATAATTTCTCTGGACACCCTCATTCCCATTTTATAGTCATGATTTCTTTAAAGACAATGAGCTCTGAAGAACAATGATTTAAAAACATTTACAAACATATGGCATTTATAATAATATATATTAAAAAATAATGTATTTATTTGAATATATAACAGTGAATATTTTTAATAATTTTTTTTTATTTTATTTTAACGGATCAGCTAAAGGAGAGAGAGAGAGAAAGATCAGTTTAACAGAAGTTGTCTATTTTGTCATGTTTTCCATCACTTTTATTGCTTATTTTATTGCTTATTTTTATTGCATACTTCAGGTTAAGAGTTTGTTAAAAACTATTACTTTTCAAAGTGATGTGACTTCAGGTTTTTTTTTTTCTGGTGAATGAAAATCAGCAAAATGTCTTTAGGACTACATAATCATAATAACTGGTCGCTGAATGATGATTTACATTTCATCTGTTCCTTGCATTATATGCTTTCAGAAGATTTTGAATATAGTGCATTAGTAGTAGGGTCAACTTTTTTGGTGCCTTTTACAACTTTTTAAATAGGTCATTATGGAAAAGAGCAGTGTAAGCTTGCTTTCTTAATAATTCTCCTTTTTCTGCTTCACTGAAGAAATAACAGGTTTGGAATGACATAGCGTAAATTATAACAGTATCATAATTTTTGGGTGGACTATCCCTTTAAGTTTCATTCCAGTAATCATCCTAGAGGTAACCTGTACTGCAAGTAAAACAGGCAATAGATTAAATGACTTTTGTTGTATAGATCCAATGCTATCTCACGGCAATTCGTACGTATTTTACGAGGTGGCTAATTCGTACGACCTCACTCGTACGATTTGTCTAATCCCCAGTGACGGGTAGGTTTAGGGGCGGGGTTAGGTGTAGGTCATTCGTACAAATTCATACGAATTGGCAACTCGTAAAATACGTACGATTTGGCAAAAATTGTATGAATTTGTACGAGTGAGGTTGTACGAATTCATACGAATTAGCCACCTCGTAAAATATGTACGAATTGCCGTGAGATCGGGCTGTATAGATCTTACCGGCATTATAGGACTAATGAAGTTCATATTTAATGAGACAGATAGATGAAGATACACTCATATCTGCAGTGTACCCTGAAGTATGTGAACGGCCTGAGTTTGCCTTTAAATAAGAACTTTATATTCAGGATGTGTGTGGCAGAGTCTCACAGAGAGAGAGAGAAACGGATACAGAGAGACAGGTGAATATCTGCAGGGCTTCAGTCACACTGAGTGGAGTGCTGAAGAGTCTGGTCCACCTTTATCACTCTCAATCAATCGACATTGCCAAATGCATTGAAAACTGGCCAAACTGAAAAGCAATATACAACAAACAAATATACAGTGTGTGTATGTTGTGACACAGAAATCTAGTGATCACCAGTCGCCATTTATCAAAAGACTTGCATTCTGCTCAACTAACTATCAATGAATTATTGAACAATGACGTTAGGGAGAAAGAAATATGACGAGAGAAAGAGAGAGAGGGAGGAGGGATCTTAATCTTAACCTCTCTCTCTCTCTCCCTGTCTGTTGTGGGACAGCGGATAAAGCTGTTGAATAATTCAGGGCGTATTGAGTGCCTCCTTTCGGCTGTGTCTGGCTGTTAGCTGCTCTTTGGAAAGGCTGAGGCATGTGGAGAGAACAAGTGCTTGAGAGCGTGAAAGGCACTATGGAGAGAGAGAGAGATACAATCCTGCTGTAATATTATAAGTGTATTGTTTTACAGGGGAAAATGTGACCTAAATGTTGGAAATGAGGAGTAAACAAGATGGTTAGAGGGTGAAAATAAATTGATGTGCTGTATCAGAGAGATTTGTCAAGATGTGAGGGGTTGTTGTTGATGTCTCAGAGAGACTTTGAACGTATATATACAATCAAAATTAGAAAGCAGCTTGAGGTAATAGTTGGTTAATAAATCCAGTTTGCAATGCGGTTTACATATGCAAATGACACAACTATAAAAATGGAGTTCTTCAATTATAATGAACAAAGAGTCTATTGAAGGATGCCTTATTTTTGATTTGGGATCAGTAAGATTTTTTTTTTTTTTTAAAGAAAAAATAATACTTTTATTCATCAAGAATGCATTATGATCAAAAGTGACAGTTAAGACAGTTATCTTGCTGCAAAGATTTCTGTTTTAAATAAATGCTGTTCCTTTGAACTTTTATTTTTTCACAGTATCACAGTTTCCACAAAAATATCGAGCAGCACAACTGTTTTCAAAATTGATGATAAGAAATATTTTTTAAGCAGAAAATCAGCATGTCGGAATGATTTCTGAAGGATCATGTGACACTGAAGACTGGAGTAATGATGCTGAAAATTCAGCTTTGTCACTGCAGGAATAAATTGCATTTTACAATGTTCAAATAGAAAACAGCTGCTTTAAATTGTAATAGTATTTCACAATATTGTTTTAAATGTATTTTTGATCACATAAATAGAGGCTTAGTATGCATAAGAGACGTGTTTCAAAAAAAAAAAAAAGATAGTTTATTTATTTGTATTTATTTCTATGTGTTTATCTCTTGTGTGTTTCATAGACAGCACAAGGCTGTAATAAGAGATATAGAGATCTCCACATTCCGTTCAATGAGTCATGTCTACATTTCACAGATTATTTTTCTGGAGTTTTGTGGTACCAGGAATTGTTTTGATTGTTTTGTAAAATGTGTATTCACTATTACATCAGCTCAAACATCAAAAGCAAAAAAAACAAACAAACAAAAAAAAACATTACAACCCAATGAACAAACTGTATGTCTGTCCTGCAGCCTCATTTTCATTAACTGAAAAATTAAATATGTCTCCAATGCAGAGGACTTTCTATATGTCTGTAAAACCAAAATAAATTCTGATTCACTATTCCAGTGCAAATGTAGTCCACTTCCATGATGGTCCTGATGGTCGTTTAAATGATCAGATTGCTATCTGACATTAGCAAGTCTAAGTAACCCCTTTTATAGCAGTGCAACTCATCACACTCTAGTAGTTCTCTGTAACCACACCTCTCCTCTTAATCAACCACTGCAAGATCTGGGGTAGTGAAAGGAGGCCAAGACAATAAAATGAAGGTGCAATAACTAAATCTTGATGGAATAACCTCTAAATCTTACTGGAAATGTCCACAGTTTATACAGCAATATGTCCAATTTCATTTGTCAATTCATTTGATAGAATTGGTGCCATTATAGTCACTCGTTTTGCACCAGTCAAGATTAATTTTAACTGGCCAGGACAGCTTGAAATGAGTCTTGTAGCATCCAGTGACACAGCAAACACATGATATTTAAAGCTGACAGGGGAGACACCTACTGAAAGTTGCACATTAAACACCTGGAGTGACAAGCTGGCTGGCAGCAACACGGCTGCGTACCACACACGCTACAGTAATTCTCTCGCCTTCGTCAGACTGACACATGATTGGGGTGCTTTTATTGTTGGACACCGTTTGAGCCTGTTAGTCCGTTACGTGAACAAGCAAACAGCACTCGCTTTGATATCAGAGTGACGCTTGGGGTGACCCAGAAATGACGAAATGTCAGTATGTGATTTTGGATGGAAAAAAGGAAACGCTATGAGCAAGACATGAAGTGGCACATTGACACGGCAGTGATAAAATGTCAGACCCACTCTGAGACGAGAGTGAGAGAGAGGAAATCTCTGGACAGGGTCTGCAGCAGGTATGATAGGGGTGAAGAATAGTCTAGGCGCTATTCTTCAGGGCCATGTGACAAAAACGACAACTCTGACCTTTTAAAGATGTTGATATGAAGACTTTGACAGGAAGCAGGACAGAACATACTAACGTAGGGAATACCTATCACTCCGATGGGGAACTTATTTAAATAAATGTCTTTAACTATTAGCAATTAGTTCGTTTCAATTACACTTGGGCTTCGTCTGATATTGCGTTTCCGGTGGGTGCATGTGAGTCCTGCAGACATGGGAAATAAAGTCATAACTGATTATTAAAAAAGCAGACAGACTTCAAGGTCAGCGTGTGTTATTATTGTAGTACTTTAACGGGTAACCCCCAAGGCTCTGTACTTGGGCCAGTTCTATTAAGTGCTTTGTGCTGAGCAGTAGGTTTGCACTTTGACAGAACATTTTAGTTAGTGTCCTTGTCTGTGGGCACGGATATTTATAGTATTTTTAAGGATGTTTGGTTATAATATTAATGTATTTTCTGGATGATGACCGCATGATTCCTAATCATTTTGCTAGTTAACAAATGTGCTATTACTTTACCAAGCAATCTGTTTTCAATTTTTACAATAAAACAGATGACGTAATGAGGGAGAGACCTGAGCTGAAAAGACCTTATTTACACTAACTTTTTTAAAGTCTTAATTGGGAAAAAACATGATCAACATCAACATCAAAAACATGATTCAAAATCATCAAAATGTGATTGAATTTCGATGTGTTTTTTTCTTTGCCATTTCTTGTGGAATGGGTTATGTCAGAAGTTGTTACAAGATATTGATCTTTTTTTTTTTTTTAATTAACTGGTTAAATAAAGAATACTCTATTTTAAATTGTATGACCTGCAAATGAGTTTTTGATATGTTAATAATTGAGACAAAGAAATTATGATTATTTTAATGTATATACCTTATAATAATAATAATAATAATAATAATAATAATAATAATAATTAATATTATTTTAATATTATTGACAATTGATGTATGATTATTTTTTATTTTAAGTTGTTATTTTTGATTATAACTATATATAACTATATAAAATCGAAAATAACGATACAACAATCAATAACATAAAAAATTTATTATTATATAGGCTTGGGATAGACTTTTTACTGTATATAAAAGGCTTTGTCAATTTGTGTTAATTGTTTTTTGTATTATATGCATAAATATGCATTTACTGTATGTTATTACATTTTAAAATGGGAGAAAAAAGTAAAAAAAAAAAAAAAAAGTCATGCATGATAAATCTATGCTAATTTGCATTGGTACTATGACAACCAGTGCAGACATGCTATCAAAAGTTAGTGCAATCTGAACAGAAAAAAAATCAGACCACATGTAACTTAAAAAATGAAGGAAAAAAAAACTTTGCACTGTAAATAAGGCCATAGAGACTTGGCCGTTGACTCTTTTGACTTGGGCCAGTAAGCAACCACTGAGAAACAACCCAGAATACCTTAGCAGCTGCCCTGTTTACTGTGTTACTGTAACACTTTATCGACACTGCAGTGAGTTTTGCACGGTACCACTCGCGTTTTCTCTAGAGAATATCAAAATCTAGTCATACATGTGCATTGCAGTGTTAATTATGTTACATTGGGGGATGCTTGGAGTGTGTGTCTGTGACATTGAGCAGTTTTTTATGTTGTTATCACAGTTTAGTCTAGCTTGACTCATGTTTCTCAGTTGGGGGTGTGTGTCAAAGGGAAAAGACCAATCTATCTAGATCTGTCCTTTGAGGCTCACACATACACACACATTTTGTCCGTCGCTTCACTAACACGAGAGGGTGTGGCAGTCTGTAGAAAAATGAACTTCCTGTTGGCAATCCCCGCATGGCATTGTAACGGATGGGTTTACATCATCAAACCCAATCTCATTCTCGGAGAACATCAGGAAATGCTCTCTCCAACACAACACCAGAGAAAGCGCTTATTTTTTATGAAGGAAAAGTGTGATAAGTCCTAAACACTCTCTTTGTCTCTCTCTCTGACACTCACTGCTTCTCTGAGGAATAGAAGAGTCAGACTTTATCACCAGCAGATTAAAAATAAAGGGAGACTGAGAAAAGCATCCGGCCTTGATCATCGAGTATTGGTGAGTTGTTCAAGGTTTATGGTTCATAATCAAAATTCTGTAGGAAATCTGTACAATTACATGATAAATATGGCACAAGTTTATGTAAAAGTTGAACAGGTGAAGTAATTTAAAATATATTCTCATATCCGACCTTAATTTGCAGAGAAAACTATGAGTAAACCATTTGCCGGAAAGTGACTGCGTCACTATCAAAGCATTGCTGTTTGTTTGAGTATCCTAACATTAGCTCAACCAATGGTGCGAGTTTGAAGGCGGGACTATCTGTTTGTCTGACCAGTGGAAGATGGGGGGTGTGGTTAAAGATAGGCTTTTTAACATAAGTCACTTGGTCAATTGTACACATGTACATACTACTGTTCAAAGAAATACTTTTATTCAGCAAAGACACATTAAGTTGATCAAAACTGATAGTAGGAACATTTATAATGTTACAAAGGATTTCTTTTTGGAATAAATGCTGTTCTTTTGAACTTTCAGTTCATTAAAGATTCCTGAAAAAGAAAAGTATCATGGTTTCCACAAAAATATTAAGCAGCACAACTGTTTTTAATATTGATATTAATAAAAACTGGTTCTTAATCACAACATATTAGAATGATTTCTGAAGGATCTTTCTGAAGACTAAAGTAATGATTCTGAAAATTCAGATTTGCATCACAGGAATAAATTACATTTTAAAATAGTCAAATAAAAAACAGATTCTTTCAATTGTAATCATATTGCATAATATTACTGTTTTACTGTTTTTTTGATCAAATAAATGCAGTGAGCATAAGTGACGTCTTTCAAAAACATAAAACAAATTTACTGACCCCAAACTTTTGAATGGTAGTAGATTATAATTTCACTGTACAGCTACATGCTGTTTGCATAATTTGCATCTGGAACATGCAATTGATGGAATAGTTCATAAATGTGAATTTAATTCACAACGTATTGTGGTATGTTTAAAGCATGAAGCAAAAATTAGTAATCTTAATGCAGATAAATGGAGGTAATTAGAAGCAATTTAAGTAATAAGTTGGAGAACAGTAAAGAAGAATGGATAATTATGATACTTAGAAATTATGCAACGTGTGATTATCTGTAAATGAGTGTTGAGAATGTTTTTGTAATTAACAGGTCAAAGATGTGAACATCAGAAGGGAGGGAACCATACTAGAATCTAACAATCATGGTCCTGATGTTGCTGAGCCCACAGGTGTGAGAAGCCATGACTTCTGGAGGAATCGATGGCTTTGTGTGGCTGATGTCCTCAGAGACTCTGGTAAGTTTTACCACACTGGTCTTTTCAGCAGCGCTGAGATGAAAACTAAACCATGAAGTGATGCCACATGACTGGATACTGTTGAAGTTCATGATGCTGAACAGATATTCATGACCCAAGTGCTTTTTTTTAGACTTAAGTATATAAGGCTTTAGGCACAAGCATTAAACACTCAATGTTTTTTTTGTTTGTTTTTTTTGAGCGGCCACTGGCAAATAATAATTTTGTTCATTCATTATACATCAATCTGTTATTTAAATATAATTGAGTAGGCTGTTTACTATCATTTTGGAGTAATTTGTTGCTGATCATTAAAAAGCCTCACAAAAACCACTTTAGATTCCTTACTGCTGAAAAAGACCCTGCAGTTTGGACCAGTTTAAATTCCAAGATGGTATTAACTGGTTTTAAATGGGCAGTCATGGCAAAATCTGGTTACATTTTTGTGGTTACAACCACAGTGACTAACATTTACATTTGTCAGTAGATATGTTTTTTTTTTTTTCATACAATATACAACAATATACAATACAATTTATACAACAATACTAGTTGACCAAACAAAACCAACAGAAACATGCCCAAATCATGACTTGTAGTGGTAACCAGCATTAAAAATGGTAATTCAAATGATCATTAGCTGAGTCTATATAGGGAAGTTTGTTGGTTATTGCTCCTAGAAATGTCCCAGATATCATTCAGTCATTTGCATTAACATGGCTGTACATTTTATAATTGTGTGCATTTGTAACTGCATCAAGTTGTGACCGATGCGTTCGATGAAATTACATGATCAAAAATGGCATGAGCTCTCAATCACAGTCTGGAGCTCTTGGCGATCTGTCGATAGGCCTCTTGATTGTGTAAGATCATTAGTATAACAGCAGAAACCTGCCTGGACTGTGTAGCTGCTGGTTAGTAGTTTTTACTGATTGTTAGAATGATTGCTTAAGTCTCTGAAACCAAACTAATTAAGCAGTGCATCTTGGGGGATCAGGATTTTTGTAACCAGATTGAAACATATTTGCGGTATGTCATGAATTTAATTGCACCTGAAATTCTGTGTTTATGAATCCTGTTGTTCTATGATTTCACGCCAGTACATGATTCCACGCAGTTACGCTTCAGGCTCTTACTGATATTATTTGTTTTGGGAGAGTTGCGTGATTTTCCCCACGGTGCTATGAGCACTACACTTCCTCATATTGTGGCGTAGATCCATTAGTCTAATCTCTGGCTGTAATTGGCTGGTTCTGGCACTGAGAGCAGGGTTATGCAACAAAGCCCAACAGCACACTCTTGTTAATGTTTAAAGAGTCATTTGGGTAGCAAGAGCAATTTCATCTTACTTCAGTTGCTGCTTAGCTTGGATCATTTTCTGGATCTGATTCTGGTGTGCAGCGGTGCTGGGATTAATATGCGTGTGTGTGTGTGTGTGTGTGTATGAGAGATAGGCCATCTTTACATGCAGGTGTGTGTGTGTGTGAGAAAAAAGAAAAACGCTTTAAGGACTCCCTGTGGTTTTCCATCAAAAATAAAAGATTGATAGATTTAAAAAAAAAAAAGAAAGGAAAAAAAAGAAAATAATTTTAGTATTGCAATTTTACAGTTGTACTGTTGAATAAATGTATTATTTTTTCATAAATACTTATTTTTCATTCATTCAGTTACATATTAAAATGGTAATATTTCTTATTTTGAACAAACAAGAATTAATATTTTTATTATTATTATTTTATATTAATTTATATTTAATCATTTGCTCAGGAAAAATTAGCAAATAATAAATTATTTTATAATTTGTTTAATTTTTATTTATATATATATATATATATATATATATATATATATATATATAT
>JAFVLL020038690.1:0-12277 GCA_021397915.2 Tor tambroides
ACATCAACCATAACTCCTTCAAAAACAGCCAGAAACCTTGGAGTTGTGATTGATGATCAGCTGACTTTCTCAGACCACATTGCTAAAACTGCCCAATCCTGCAGATTTGCTTTATACAACATCAAGAAGATCAGGCCCTTTCTTTCTGAACATGCTATACACTATTGCAATGCTCTCTTGGCAGGTCTTCCAGCCAGTTCTATTAAACCTTTACAATTAATCCAGAACGCGGCAGCAAGATTAATCTTTAATGAGCCGAAAAGAAAGCACGTAACACCTCTGTTTATCAATTTGCCAATTTGCACTGGCTACCAATAGCTGCTCGCATAAAATTCAAGGCATTAATGTTTGCCTACAAAACCACCACTGGCTCTGCACCCCTTTACCTAAATTCAGTACTTCAGACTTATGTGCCCTCTAGAAGCTTGTGTTCTGCAAATGAACGTCGCTTTATAGTGCCATCCCAAAGAGGCACAAAATCACTTTCACAGACTTTTACATTAACTGTTCCCTCCTGGTGGAATGACCTACTCAACTCAATCCGAGCAGCTGAATTCCTAGCCATCTTCAAGAATCGGCTAAAAACACATCTCTTCCATCTTTATTTGACCCTCTAAGTCTAGGACTCTCTATTCTAATTCTACTCTAAAATAAATTCTATTCTAATTCTATTCTAAAAAAACCTTGCCACTTTTAGACTCTATTAATTTACTAACTGTTTGTTTTCTTAAAAAAAACCTAACACTAGCTTCTCTATTCTTTTTGTATTCTATGTTTTTTATTTTTATTTATCATACAGTTAACAAAAGCAAAAAAGGCCTCTAACATTTATTATATAATTTAAAAAAAACCTTGCTACGTGTACTGCGTTAAGCTAACTGAGACTTGTCATAGCACTTGCATATCATTGCTCTTTTGTTGATTTTGATTGCTGCCATTGTCCTCATTTGTAAGTCGCTTTGGATAAAAGCGTCTGCTAAATAACTAAATGTAATGTCAATGTAATATCTGCAATAAGAGCCTTTATGTGAAGGATAAAGAAAACTATTACTATTATTTAAAATTTTTGCAAGTAAATAATTTTACTGTGATGTTCCTAAATTCCCTGCATGATGTATCACAATTGTATTTGGTTTCATAAATAGTTTGTGCATCAGGGTGTTTATTTTAGGTTTACTGCATTATTGTATAATTTGTGTTTCCCTGATAGTGTTTTGTTTGTTAATGCTATATTCATTTGTCATTGTTTTTTATGGGGTATAATGTAGCTTCTGTTTAGCAAGAAATAGTTTAACCAAAAGTGAATATTCTGTCATTATTTACTCACAGTCATGTGCTTTGAAACCTGCATGACTTTCTTTCTTGAATGGAACATAAAAGAAGATATTTGGAGAAATGTTTCTGTCTTTTGTCCATATAATGGAAGTCAATGGGCTCAATTGCAACGGTATAAAATCGATATCAAAATATACAAATAACTAATGTTAATATATTATATAAAAATGTAATATATTAATAATGCCTGAAACAAAATGACTTTCTAGCAAACCACAGCTGTCTGACTTTACAGTAACTGTAAGTGGATTTTTATTTCTTTGTCTTTCCCACTCTAATCCACACAAAACAAGTCAGAACAGATGGCTTTACTACATTGTCTGAAGTAAAGCATCATCATCAAACTAGTAGACACACGCAATCTGGCCAATCATCAGTCAGCGCTCGCTGGCTCGGTTTCCCAGAACTCTCTAAGCTTTATTTTTACCCGGTGTGTAAAGCCGAATGCATGAATGATGCCATGCTGTCATAATGCAACACATCTCCAGGCCCGGATCAGCGAGAGAGAAGACAGTAGTTAGACGTGCAGAGAGAACGCTTCACAAATAACAAGCAATGAAATCTGTGAACGTCTTAATGGAGGCTACAGCATAAAAACTACACGAGCAAAGGCAAATCCTCTTTATTTTTGGATTCTTTTCAAACGCAGCAGTGATTTAGCACTGCAAGTGCACTTCTGCTATCAGAGGGGTCATCAGGACAGACATTATGAAGTGCTCCAAACGTTTATTTCTAAATAAAAGGGTGCTGAAAAGGAAAGTACTGCAAAATAGCAATATTTCATACTGCTGATGAGCCAAAAACTCTGGTAATTACTAAAGCATATCAACAAAAGCCAGTGAAGAATTTAATGCATGAGCAGGTATGCATGGAGTCACACTGTGGTGGACAACAATAGCACAAAAAGTGATTAATTAAAATAAATGTTGATACAGTATATTAAAAAACAAATATTTCATCTGCAAATGAGAAATATATTTACTGTTTCCATAAGCAGATACTCATCTACTCATATGAATGGGGCACTGTGAAGGAAAGCAGAAATTATGAATGACTGAATGAGCTGGAATTTGAATACATGCTTTGTCATTTCCCAGGGCACAACAAGCTGATTAATAACCAGTACCATCAAATTGTTTTAAAGTAGTGTGTAAAAGAAGAAAACATGAAATGAAGAGTTGCAGATATTAAACAAACTTGTGCTATTTTATATTCGTTCCCAAAAATGAAATCTACTAAACACTCTCTATGGCATAATTTGAATAGAAAAAATCAGAACATTCAGCCTTTCATGCTCTGTTTTATACAAATTCTGGAGAACATTGTATTTGTTTATGAATGTGAGGAACCTAGCTATAACAACAGCTGCTATTATGAGATGAGTAAAACCTCATCTTGAGTGAGTCTTGAGAGTCGTCTCGAAATGTAAGCATGTGTCATTTGGAAACACTGGAGATGAAACAGGAGATCATTCACTGTTAAAAGACAGCTGTAAACTTTCACAGAGACTTGTACTGCAGGGAAGCAAATCATCTCAAAACATACTGGCTTGGGTTTGCCAGAAACCCACATAATAGAGTACAAGTAAGAGTGCAAAAAACCAATAACTCGAACCTTTGTTTGGCACACTCTCAGAAAAAAGGTACAAAAGCTGTCACTGTTGCAGCAGCATCTTTTAAAAGGTACAAATATATAATATTTAGGTACTAATACCTTTAAGGTAGTCACAGTTCTTTTTTCAACTGCTTACATACAAAATCTTTACTTGTCACACAATTTCTGAAACCTGACACTCAAACACCAGAACCATACACCAAATCTGCAAAACCATACACTAATTCTCAGCCTTTGATTCAGTTTTCAATTTCATAAAACATTTTTTGCATAACATAACACACAGTTTTCTATGTAACAAACAAAAATCTAACGGTAATTGATATTATGTGTTTGCAAATGTTTGCTTTTGAGATGTGTTTGTGATATTTTGAATGCAGTGCTTCATTTTGCAAGAGATGTGAGGCATTTTGCATTTTGTGTGTGCAATTCTTGGATTTGTGTGTAAAGTTTGGAAAAAAAAAGAGGCAGAGATTTGAAAATCAGTTGAAAAAAAAACTTTAAATGTACATTTTAGGTACTAATATGTAGCTTTATGCTACTTATACCCAACTTTTAGGGATGAATAAAGTACAAAAGTGTAGTTTTTGTGACAGCTTTTGTACCTTTTTTTCTGAGAGTGTGTTCTTCAGACTCATAAATCACAATGTAACGTGTGGTTTTGTAACTTCACAACACAGGACCTCTTCATAATCACTGCCCCCAGGCTCCAACTAAAACTATGTCAGAGCTTTAACATCCATCTAACGTTTTACCACAGTGTTCAGGTGAGATATTTGCACCGGTTTACAACAGCAGATCTCTAATAAACATGATTTATGATACCAGAACTAGTTTCTGAAACTGTCATCCATCATCAAATTGCTGGCCTTTCATTTAGCTTATGAAATAACAATTGAGGCACTGACATCATGTGAATGCTAATGGTTATTGAGCTCTGTCTGCTCCACTATTGATGCTAAACCCACTGCATAACCCTAAAAAAGACACAGCCCAGGATACACCAAAAGCAACGAATCCAACACATAAATCATCACAAACAAACCTATTCTCTTCATACCAAGGGAACACGACACTTTAGCAATATTGATTTTCTACAAAAGTTCAATAAACAAGAAGTTAGTATTAAACAACTTTAGCTTACCAGTCACTTTGCTTTTTTGCTATTATGTCGCACATCTAAGTGGCAAACATAACAGGGAAGTAGCCTACACTAAACAAAAGAACTGATATGTACCTGTTATTCATAATTGAAGTATTTTCAAGAGAAAATGTTTGAATAAACTTTTTGAAAGATTAACATCAGACATAAAGGCCCCGGTATACTATATACAGTTGAAGTCAAAACTTTACATACATCTTGCAGAATCTGCAAAATGTTATTATTTTACCAAAATAAGTGGGATCATACGAAATGGATGTTATTGTTTATTTAGTACTGACCTGAATAAGATATTTCACATAAAAGATGTTTACATATAGTCCACAAGAGAAAATAATACTTGAATTTATAAAAATAACCCCATTCAAAAGTTTACATATACTTGATTCTTAATACTGTGTTGTTACTAGAATGATCCACAGCTATGTTTTTTTGTTTGTTTAGTGATAGTTGTTCAGAACAGTTAAACTGCCTGCTGCTAAATGTAACTTATGTTATAAGAAAAATGTACACATCTTCATTCTGTTCAAAAGTTTTCACCCCCAGTGGTGCTATAGAGCTACCGCAAATACACTGTAAAAAAAAAGTTGAGCCAACTTAAAATTTTAAGGCAACCAGCTTTAGCAGATTTTTGAGTTCTCTCAACTTATTTTTGTAGGAGATTCTCAACTTTTTGTTGTATAAACTTAAAACAACAAGTTGAGAAAACTCAAAAATCTGCTGAAGCTGGTTGCTTTAAATTTTTAAGTTGGCTCAACTTCTTCTTTTTTTTTTACAGTGTACGTAAGTTCAAAGACAGAATTCTAAAGATGACTGAGGACTTGTTTCTCTGGCACATAAGGTCTATCCACCTTATTTTTCATGTAGGAACGGGCGCGGCCATTTTTAAATTTAATATGTCTGGCTTCCGGTGTCATCCGCATCCAGCTATTTTTAGCTGTACAAAATAGCTCATTTTGCAGCTTGTATTGCAAACTGGTATGTCTTACCATATTATTTTAATGTATTATCTTAATTATGAACACACTGGTTTGTAGTACAAACAGTTTGACCATTTACTGGTATTCTTTATTTTCCTACTATGGCTAATGAACCGGAAGCCTCGCACATACACAGAAAACGGCTTTCACGTTGAAAAATAAGGTGGATAGGCATGTGCGAGTTTCTTTATAAAATGAAAATGCCAACTACTGGCCTGGCATGCATAATACAGCGTTTTAGTCATTTTGCGCGGATCCGAGAAATGTGCCCTTGGAAAACACTAATGCTTTGACTTTCAAACAACAACAACAACAACAAATGGCGAACAGAGTGGCTACGTTTACATGCAACTAAATAATCCGCTTGTAATCGGATTGACGGCTCAATCGGACTGAAAAGCCTTCATGTAAACGTGATATGATTGAGCTCGATCCGAACGAAATTTTGACCGGATTGAATGGGGTGGTTTATTCCTTTTCTAATGCAATTGAGAGTGCATGTAAATGCTTGATCGGATTTAAAACTGAAACTGAAATGACTGTGCATGTGCAATGACGTAGAAATTGCGTAATGACGTAAGACGGCACAGCGGTTTGTAATGGATAAATATTAATTCTGCTGTTTAAAACAAATAAAGAAGCAGTGTAGGAGAGTGGTTACTATGTGCAAACAGTGGGAAACTCTATATTTGTGCAATGTGCACATGTCAAAAAAAAAAAAAAAAATCAATTCCGATCTGAAGTTTGTAACATATAAACGCGGGCACATCAACCCGATCACTTTTAGGGTTCATGTAAACACTACATTCAAATTCATAAATTGGAATGACTTCAGTCCGATTGAAACAAAAATTGTGCATGTAAACATATAGCCAGTGATGTACTGTAAATATCAGCACTCTGGGAACAGCGTTCATCCAATCAGATTCGAGGACCAGAACTAACTGTTGTATAATGCTTCACAACAAGCCACAATAAGAAGGCCATCCAAGCATCAACAAACCCCAAAACAGAATATGATTTCAGCAATAATAGCGCCTCAGACAACTTGAACCTGCCCAGAGGCCCGTGAAAAAGGACTAATCGAGCGCAAAAAAGTAGCGCACGGCCCATATTATGTAGACTAACGTTACAGCTCCACTGAAGTGATGCTGCCGCATGACCTTCTATAGGCCAAAAATACATCAGCAGGGAGAGTTTAATGCATACATAATGGACATAAGGAGCAGACAGCATAACAAAGCGCCGCATTGTTCATTCTGCTCGAAGGATATGCCGTCTGTCCCTTATGCCCGCGTCACATATGCACCTGTCCCGTCCGTATTTGCCCTCTCCGGACTCACCCAAAACGCCCGCTGATGTGGGCTGAGGGGCAGCGGTGTGCTGCTGCTGCTCTGGCCGCTCCGCGTCTCCCTGCGCTCGGTGTCTGTGCCGCGAGCTCTCGCTGTCGCTGCTGCTGCTGCTGATGTTGCTCGCCGATGATGCAGCAGCGGCCGCCGCCGCCGTGTCGGGCATCATGCTGCTGCCGTTTCAGCGGGGAATGGATGCAGAAATGGGGCGCAGTGTGTGTGGATACACACTGGCTGGGTTAAATGAAGGTGAGGGTGAAGTGAAGGTTGTTGTGAGTCATCCTGTTTGCGGCGGGATGCGAGGAGAGACCGACTGCGGAGTGAGGAGGAGTACTATGGTGGAGGAGGGACAAAGAAGGGGAGAAGATATTATACACCGCCTCTCTCTCTCTGTCTGCCTTTGCTTTCAAACACTCAGATCCCGATATAGTCCACTCACACTGCCACCCTCTCATAGACGTGCATTAGCTGGCTGACCTCAGCATGAGTGTATATTGATGTATTGATTTGTACATTAAAAATCAAACCTCAGCATTTAGGATGGTAAACAATGTAATTCCTTTGGGCTGAAGGTTTTACAGAGATTTGCTTATATGTATGTTATGCTATGCAATATATTATCACAGTATTTTATCTTTAACTTCATTTTTTCCCAAAAAGTTCACAGTAAAAAGTAATTTTTTGAAATGATGATTTTTCTAATTATTCATCCAGGTCTGATGAGAAGTTTTAAACAGAGAATAGCCTGTTTTCATGTGGGGACCTATGACTGTAAAAAAAGGCAACATAAGTCCTATAGTATTAAGGATAGATTTTAATATTCATTTAGGTTCTCTACCCAGACTACCCAGCACAAAGCGACGATTTGAAGTGTCATTAATTTTGTAGTATGCATTATGATTTAAGAGCATTTTTATCAGGTGCCAAATAAATATTTAAAAAAATAATTAATACAATATGATGATAATAATAAAGTTTTAAAGTTGACTGCTGTAATTTGGGCTTATTTTTCATAGTTGTTAATAACAAGATTGACAAAGATTGTTGGAGTATGTTTGCAAGAAAAGTCTTATCAGTGTCACCCTGCATTTTCTTTATAATTATGTCAAATGTATAATAATTTTTGAGTGAAAACTGTCTTAAATGCAATAATTTGTGTAAAGGCATAATCTTTTTATCAACAATTTGGTTTCAATTTATATAAAAAAGTATACAGCAAATTATTTGATTTTAAATAGTCCTGCAAGGTGACAAATTAATTTTAGAACAAATATTATATAGTCTCTCAGTTAATATGAGTTCATTAAAAAAATGCTCTAATATTTTTAGTATGTCAACATCCCAATGTATACAACTACCCATAATTTACAGTAAAACTGCTTTTAATTGTATCATTGGTTACATACTAACTCAATCCTTACATGTAGAAGAGTATTTGTGAATATATTTCTCCCTCTGTATTTCTGTGGGACTAAAATGAGACACAGCCTGTCCGAAAGGATGAAGCAGGGTATTATTTATTAATTAATGCAAAAAATATCTTCTCAGCTGAATATTTCAGAATGGCTTAACTATGATGGTGATTTATTATACCGCTCTCTGAACAAAAGAGCATAATTGAAGGCGTATAACAGGGTGGTTTTCTCCATAATCTGGGCAGATCTACAGTCAAAAATAATTATTTACGTACAATCTAAAATATGATTTATATTTAATGGTGATTTATATTAACATTAACCAGAAATACATAATACACACAGTTCTGCATTATAATTGTTGTAAGATATTAAATGAATAAGGCTATGTGTAGGCTAATAAAAGCCTTGTGATCCAAGCATATATTATCTGTAATTGTCACAAGACATTTTCAAATGGTCTCATTACCACAAATCAATCTGATTGTACTAAAATGATAAATACTCCGCATTGTGAAATATAGTGTAAAATATAAAAATAATTGATAATTACATGAAATAGCTTCACCAAGGGGTTCTAGACATAGTCTTGCCCTATTACTTTTACAAGCAGTCAAGTCAGCTAACAGTAAAGCAATAATCATTTCTGCTTACTCATCAAGCTCTTACATGCAGCTCTT
Source organism: Tor tambroides (assembly GCA_021397915.2). Classification (NCBI taxonomy): domain Eukaryota; kingdom Metazoa; phylum Chordata; class Actinopteri; order Cypriniformes; family Cyprinidae; genus Tor; species Tor tambroides. Next base: position 8,536 of record JAFVLL020038690.1, read on the forward strand.
CACAGCCTCACAATCTCTAAAAAAGCCAATGGAAACTTCATATTGGTAGTTTGATCTATAGGGTAGGCTATTTAGCCTAAACATGTTCAATATCATAATTAAAGCTGCAGTTGGTTTAAATAGTTCTACTAACTAGGCTATGTATTTTAAAGGGTACAAATATTACGCAGTCTCAATATAATGTCTTAAAAACTACGTGCACTGTCGGCCTATATAGCATGAAACAAATCACACATTTTCAAGTCCCTATTAGCTTTTACTGTATGGCAGCATCAACAGTCATTGCTTCTAATTTTTTGTTAAATGAAACAAAAAAACCACGTTGATTGAACTATTCCTTGAATAAAAAGTTTATTCATAAATGTAAAAAAAATGTATATAGTATAGCCTAATATGTCATACTCCACGACATTGCTGACACTAACTGGAAAAAGATAGATCATGATCTTTTCAATTTAACACAACAACAGACAAGTCTCAAAATTTGAGTATGTGTTACTAGATAGGGCGCACAAGGGAAAGACTTTTATTTGATTGACAGCGAAGCTGGCGAATAGCAAGCATCTTTGCTCCCGCGTGTATCGACGCGGACCAATGAAATTCACCTGAACACAATCAATAACAAACCGCCTGGAAAATAACTTTCCTAAATTCACGTGGAGCGCTCGTTTATGACAGCGGTGTAAATAATAATGATTCAGCCGAGCTATTGATACATTAATCTTGTATATCAGGTCATTAACATGCACTTTATGAGTTATTGGAAGAAGTGCTGCTGTCGTTACTGCTATATACCCAGATAGCACAAGTACGTCTGCAAGATGTCTAAAGATCTCTTGATCTGGAAAGCATCTGCTGTCTACAAACGTCTGACAGACGTCTGTAAGATGTAAGTTTTATATACATTCTAAATTATAAACATCTTAAAGACATCTAATAGACGTCTATTTGACATCTAAAAGGAAACGTCCTATAGACATATCGCAGATGAGTAAACACCCTAAAAAATAAGTTTTGCAGATGTAAATGCGGACGTCAAATAGACATCTCCGAGATGTATGTGTGCTATCAGGGTAAGGTCTCTTGGGTTTGCTCATTTAGGTTTCCGTTACAGTAAACATGGCCGGTTTGAGTTTGGCAGATCTCTTCCAAGGCTGTTGTGTTTTGTCGGCTCGGAGGACGACACGATCTTCGCTCTGTCGTCGGGTCAGGGCAGGTGTGGGGTGGCGGTGGTTAGGGTCAGTGGCCCGGCTTCGGCGCTCGCTGTCCGCGGTCTGACCCGAGGTCTCTCCGCTCCTCGCACCGCCAGCCTCCGCACGCAGCATCACACACCCTCAGAGCAGCTGGACCGAGGCCTGGTCCTGTGGTTTCCAGGTCTGATGGCAAGTTTTAAACTGAGAATAGCCTGTTTTCACATGGGGCCCTATGATGACTATAAAAAAGGCAACATAAGTCCTGAGGATAGATTTTAATATTTAGGATCTCTACCCAGACTTACCAGCAAAAACGACGATTTGAAGACCAGAAGTGTCATTAATTTTGTAATATTTATGCATTATGTATTGAGAGCATCTTTATCAGGTGCCAAATAAATATTAAAGGGATAAGTTCACCCAAAAATGATTAAAAAAAAGGTTCTGTCTTTAATTACTCACCATCATTTCGTTCCAAACCTGCAAGACCTTCGTTCATCTTCGGAACACAAATTAAGATATTTTTGATGAAATTCGAGAGCTCTCTGACCCACCATAGAGAGCAACACAACTGACGCGTTTGAGGCCCAGAAAGGTAGTAAGGACATTGTTAAAATAGTCCTTGTGACATTAGGGGTTCAACCGTAATTTTACGAGGCTACGAGAATACTTTTTGTGCACAAAGAAAACAAAAATAACGACTTTATTAAACAATTCTTCTCCTCATCCTGTCTGCAGAGGCTACGAGGAGAAGTATATTGAATAAAGTAGTTATTTAGTTTTCTTTGTGCACAAAAATATTCTCGTAGCTTTGTAAAATAGATTTTTAATAGATTTTAAATTTTATTTATTCCTGTGATAGCAAAGCTGAATTTTCAGCAGTAATTACTTTAGTGTCACATGATGCTGAATTGCTGTTCAAGAAACATTTCTTATCTTTATCAATGTTGAAGACAGTTGTGCTGCTTCATATTTTTTGTGGAAACTGACACATTTTTTTTTTTCTGAATACTTAAGTTCAAAAGAACAGTATTTATTTGAAATAGACAATTTTGGCAACATTATAAATGCTGTTATTGTCACTTTTGACATTTCAGTTGAACATTTACTTCCTTGATGAAAAGAAGTAATAATTTCTTTCAAAATGTTCTTTTGAACGATATATACAATATATAAGGAGTATATAAATTAGGAATTATTTCTGGTTTGACACTCTTTCAGGTCCTGCTAGTTTCACAGGAGAAGAAAGTGCAGAGTTTCACATTCACGGGGGTCCTGCTGTCATCAGTGGAGTCTTACAAGCACTTGGTATGTGTGATCAACCATTATTGTCCCAAATTGTTCTGAAATATGTCTTCTAAAACCCTTTATGTTCATTTTATCATGATAAATTTATTTTGCAAACAGCTAGTTGTTTAATCAGCATTTTAACACTAGATGGCAGCATTTGTTTCGTGCTTGGAAATATCTTGCTTTTATTTCTTGAGCAGAAGTATTTACTCATTCATTTCTCTTTTTATGTGAAGTAGTGCTTTATTAACTTATAGGCTTTATCTGAAGATATTATAGAATGTAAATTAAATGTAGTGATGTGAAGAGTTGGAAATTCATTTTATTTTAAAGATATCTTATTTTGTGTGTGTTTCAGGGAGTTTGCCGGGTCTGCAGCCTGCAGAAGCGGGTGAGTTTACCCGACAGGCGTTCTGTGATGGAAAATTGGACCTTACTGAAGTAGAGGGTCTCGGTGACCTGATCCATGCAGAGACAGAAGCACTGAGGCGACAGGCTCTCTGACAGATGGCAGGAGACCTGGGCCGCATTTACCAAGACTGGAGTGTTCAGCTAAAACGGGTAAGTAAAGGATTGATCAGGAATATCTCATGTTTTTAGAACTTCTTTATGACCCTATGCTTTGTCATCTGACCTATATATTAACATTGTTTTCCAGTTGCTGCTTTTGTGTTACAAAAATATTGCAGCAGCAACCTAAATTACTTTAACATGTTTATCCGTAAAGGGGGCAGGAAGTTCCAGACAGATGCTATAGACATGCCTAATGTGGGAATTGTTAAGGGCCGTTCACACAGAACTCGTTTTTCCATTCCAGTGTGCTACTTTTGCATTGTTTTTCTATATAAACACACGCTAGACAGACATGTATGACCGTTGCGCTCATGTCTCACATCTTTTAAAACCATTCCTGAGTGCTGCATTCTGTATGAATGGCTCCTTAAGTGGCGTACGTGTTTGATGGTTTCCTAATGGATGGGAATTAGTGCTACAAACAAAAAACTAGTGCGTTTAGTGAGCAGAACACTTAGGATCGCTCCTGGAGAACCGTCCATTATAGTGTGCTATATTATTCTTGAATTGATACTAAAAAATTTAAAATATGCTATTGTTGAAAAGCGGCAGTAACAACATTTATAATGTTACAAACAATTTGAGTTTCAAATAAATGCTGTTCTTTGGAACTTTTTATATTTATCCAAAGAAAAAAAAATGGTCTCCAAAAAATATGAAGCAGCACAACTGTTTTCAACATAGAT